>JAQFVV010007719.1:0-63933 GCA_028023455.1 Epiperipatus broadwayi
CCCTGTTATAATAGATATACTGGTAATTATAAAATTCCACTATCTATTTTGATTAGTTTTTTTTAAAGCTTGTATAACATATTGATCCTACAAAGTTGTTTTTGAAGAGGTTAATGAGAATTGAAAAACTGTCATTAACTTTTTTCAATCAAAATAAAGAAAACTTGCTTTCAATTACTGTTTTCCCCTCATCCTGATGATAAAAAGGTTGGAAAAAAATTAGTTTTTTTAATAGGTTTTTGAGTTATAGTTACTGTGAAAATATAACTGAAGGCAAGACTGCAAGTCTAGCTGCTACTACTAATTCACAATGATAGTTTGGATTCATATGGAGGTAAGACCCAGCTTTTATGTAGTTCATAGCTTGTATATATGTGTATTAGATGGCATAGAGACTGAAAGGAGTTCACTGCAGGCAAACAGTTACTGAATTATATCCTGAAAGTGACAAGCCAGTTTAGTGTTTTAAAAGGGGCTAGCTTACTCAGAGAATCCATCAGCTTGTTGAAGAATTAGTTTATACATATACTGGTTTATCTATATGCAGAGAGACACAGATAAAGATACTGTGTTGTATATATAAAGTACATCCGGTGAGTTATTTTAAATAATGTCTTTAGTGAAAATGATGGTTATAATTTTTAAATTACACTTTTTTTTAAAGTAAATAACTATTCAACAAAAACAACAATGCATTTCTACTACTTTATTACCAAAGAAAACTCCAAAAATCTTTCTAGATTAGGGAACAAAAAACATGCTGTCTTGCGTTGTTAGCCGAGAGGTATCGCAGCCGCCATGCAAGCAAGTAGTTGGTTGCAGACGGGTGTGGGTTCGCGTCCCGGCAGATGCTATGACATATGAAAAAAAAAAAAACATGCTGAATAATGTTTAAACATGTTTATAATTAATCAAGAATAATCTGTTGAAAAAGAAAACTTTTATGTAGGATTGTCAAAGAAGTAATGTTACTTTTTTAAAAAAACTAAAAAGAAAAACTTTTTGATCATTACAAATAATGAATTAATAACTTTTGATTCATACTATCTATATTTTTTATAAATATACATATACATTTATGTATTGTACTGCTAATCAAGCACTACATGTTGTAATAATTTTGTCTAAAATTATTAAAATAAAAATCTTCATAGGTAACACAAAAGTTTTAAAAATAAAATCACTGCAGGATCAATTACTAGTAAATGACTAAATAAGTTTCATCAAAGGGAAGTAATTAAAGGTTGAATAATAAAAAAAGTATAATTTAGAATAAGCTAAAAAAAAGAGTGGTATTTAGAAAGTGTGTTTAAAAAAATGCAGTTAGCCCGGGGGAGGGGAAATTAACTTAGAAAAAGTTAAACTATTAAAAAAAAGAAGCCTTAAAAACTACAAATCTCTTTTCATTTATTTAAGAATGAGGGATGTGTGTGTTGATTTTAAATATATATATATATATAAATTAAATCATCATCAACCATTATCAATCCACTGCAGGATGAAGGTCTCTCCAACTTCAATCCATCTTTTCCCATCTTTAGCTTCTCTTCTCCACATCACTCCTGCACACTTTCTTATTTCACCCATCCATCTCACATGTGGTCTCTTTCTGGGTCTTTTACAATCTCTTGGAATCCAGTTCAAAATTTTAATTGTCCATCTATTATCCTCTCTTCTAGCAATATGTTCAGCCCAACTCCACTATAGTCTTTTAATTTTGTCAATGAGGTCAGTAACACCTGTTTGCCCATACATTGCGTTTTCAATATGTGTGTAAATAAAATATGAAAGTTAAATTTAAATAAAGGAAAGCTTCTAATACAAACTTAAAATTTACTCAAAGATTGCTTGTCCAATAAATAAAGAATGGGAATTAGCATTTATAAATTGCTACAAATATAAACAATGGGAATAATTAAAAAGCTGTATCTTGTCCAAAGTTAGATTGGTCTAAGCAAATATGCAGATTAAGAGACAATGGCAAAATAATTAAAAATTTAGTTAAATGTACGAATTAATTAAACTGATTCAGAAAGATAGATCAAACAACACGAAAGGATGATATAAATAAGACCAAAAATCTATTCAAACAGTTTTATTTAGTTCTTTTCACTGCAGACTCTTGTTCTCTCAACTTGTCTCTGTATTAAGATCATGCTGTGCTAAGCAGTCATCGGAGCATGCAGCCAAACTCCAGCCTCAGTCTGCAAGAACACCAGCAATCTGCCTGTAAGAAGCCATGCCTGTCTAAGAATCTGAACCACCAAGAATATCTATCTGCCTGAACATAAGCAACCAGGAGCCATGACCAAAAGTATTAAAATCCAGCCGGTTGTTAAATCATCCATACAGCAGGAGAAAGCGAGAAGCCCATCTCAGAGTACGTGTCCAAAATCCTTATAAATTTCTTATTCCCATTCATAGACTAATATTAACTTTATGACCAATAGTAGCAATCTTTGAGTGTCCTTGAGATTCAGTATATAAATTAACTATAATATGTGTGTGTATATCCACCTCTCAGTACATTAGCCAAATGTTTCACAAAGCTTTCCTAAGTAATTGCTATTCATAATTCCGAATGGGTATATGCAGTCAGATGTATATTAATTATATGATTCATTTTTTTAAGTATTTATTAAGAATATGTGTAGAGTTGATACCATTTTATCATGTTTTATTGAGAGTATGTGTGCATATAATAAGTATGGCAATTATTTATTAAACGTAAAATAATTTATAAATTTCTAATAACAAATTTATTTAAATCTATTAGAATAAAATATTGCTTGCAAATTAGTATTGAGTAGTTCTTTTATAATTATACCACTAATAAACAATTTTCTTAAATATGTCACTGGGTAGTCAGTTAAATTTTATTCTTGGTGATTTTATGATTGAGCTATTAGGATAAATCAGGTACTGAATTAGAAGCCATCATTCGGAGCATATTAATTACTTTGTGTAATTGACTGGCACCTGAAGTTTACTTCAAAACAAATAGTGTCTTGGATAACAGGTTGAACTCAGCAACTGAGAATTTCTGTAGCTTGGAAAGATGGCTGTAAGTTATAACTTTACTACAGGTACCTTGGTATTATGCTTCTCCACTTGAGGGATCGGGTGCTGTAATATTGAAATGTCAGTTGGAATAGTTCAAGATTTATAATAATATTTTGTAGTTAAAGAATTATTTATTCTCAGTCTTCATTTACTCCTACTTGGTTGAGTATTATTAAATTATTATATGGCATATCTGAGTGCTTATAGATGTGAATTTTATGCATATTTTCAACATGGAATTGTGAAAAATATATTTTTAAAAAGTTTATTTTGACAAATTAAAATATCAAATGCTATAAAAGTCAGTGTGTGCATACATTTCCATGGGTGCATACATATATATGTCAAAACAATCATTATGTATTATTAAAAATGTGATAGCTTATTTTATTATATTGCAATTCAAATATGTTCATTTTACATTCTACAGGCAGATCTGTGTGCTGATATATAGGTGTTTTATGTAGACCTATTGGAACATATCAATATAATAGGGAATTTCCTTTTGTTATTAATCAAAATCAGAAGGCTTAATTTATATGCATAGCTGTATTCTACAGACCTTAATTTCATTTTTGTTATTAATAAATTGATATTTCATTGTTAAAGTTATTACAATGAATTTATTCAATCATAGAATAGACTCAAAATATATATTTGTATTATATCTTGTTTACAGTAACAGTTACACAACTTTTATTCACTAAGCTGGATTCATGAATAATGGTGTCATATAAGAGACTTGTTTAATGTTATGGATATCCATGTGATAGTGCTGGATGGCACAAAGGGGCTATCCTTTAAAGTCCATGCACCTTTTAATTATTTATTTAGAAATTAAGTTTATAGTTGGCCAGTACATTAATAGTACTAAGTGGCCAGAGTTTTGATGATGATCAGCATGTTTTAGTATCCAAGCATTATTATTTAATTATTATATTCTCATGGATTAGCACTTAAGTTTGTGCATCCAAATTAATGTTTACATAATCTGCCCTAAGCTGGCAAGGGCAAAATAATTAACTTGGTCTATAGTAGACCCATTTTAAATCCAGTCACAAGATTGACTGTAGATTTATTGTATTTTTGATCATTCTTGATGATGAATAATTATTGCTTTTGTGTAATGCTGGTGCTTATACTTGCAGTTAACATAGTTCTGTGTTGATCTCTCAGGCTCATTCCTCATATTAGTTGTATATTTAAATTTTATATTAACTTGGGATTGATGATGATGGTTTCCCATCATCCCAGGTTCATCCCAATTGTTTGTACTGTTACAAATGGCAACCCAACTTTGAGTGCAATGATGATCAAGTACTGGTAGCCATTACAACAAAATTGCCATTCAACTTGATCTCAAATATGACATCTGACAAAGAAAAAAGTATACATTTTATGCAGAATTAATTTTAAAGAATATGTGATAAGAGTATTGAGATTATAAAATAGTAGTTTTAATATATATTTAAGAAGTTCATATTTAGAGTTGGAATAAAAAATCTATGATTTTGGAGATTGGATTTGGGTTTTGACTATTGGAGTTTGTTTAGCTGTATTTTCAGTTCTGATGATAGATGGAAGGTTTTGTCATTGGATTGGGGATATAATATTTTCATGCAATTCCATGGAGGGTTCCATCTCAGGCATTACTCAAACACACTTTCTGATACCTTGTTTATCATGGTCCAGTTAACATAATCCTACCATTATTCCAGCCTCTAAGTCCCCAAAAAAAGCAAGGCATAATTTTGTATTTTCCAGCCCCTAAGACTCAAAGGATCAGGACTTTGTAAAGAATTTTGCATTTTTATTTCATATCAAGGGTTGTGGTAGCTCAGTGTTTAAATTTAGGTAGCCCTCTTGGTGTTAATGGTGCATTGTATACTTATAGTCCATGGTTGATTTCTTTATCTATTTCAGAATGGCAGTTCACTATTTATTCTGTTAGTTGTTGAATGTCTATCAAATCTCTAAAAAGATTGATGAGTATATAGTTTGAGATATGAACTTTGTATTAATTATATATGTATATTATATAAAATATTGTTAGGTTGGTGTTTCATTTCTCTTTTCCCCATGAAAAAGGGATGAGATAGTTATATGTTTCACAGCATACAATAAAGTAGTGTATATATATATATAGTTGAAAGAAGAAGTAGAAATGAATACAGACAAAAAATGTATAGATATTTTGTATATTACACTGGAATAACAGTTAAGGATTAAATAATTTTGAATTTAAGAAAAACTTATTATAAATTAAACATTTAAAAAGGTCTAATTAATATTTTATTAATTCTAATTTTGAAATTAAAACAAGCATGTTTTTATGTTACAACAGATATACTGATAATTAAAAAATTCCACTATCTATTTTGACTAGTTTTTTTTTAATTAAAGCTTGTATAACATGTTTTGATCATATAAAGTTGTTTTTGAAATTGATTCATGTAAATTGAAAAAGAGTCATTAACTTTTTTCAATCATGATAGGGAAAAGTTGCTTTTAATTACTGTGTTTTTCCCCACCCTGACTATAAAAAGGTTGGAAAAAAGATTAGGGGTTTTATAGTTTTTTTTGTTAGAGTTACTATGACAATATAATTGAAGGAAAGACAGTACAGATTCAGCTGTGGCAACTAGTTCACAATGGTAGAGTTTAGATTCATATGGAGGGAAGCCTAGCTTTTATGTGGTTCGTAGCCCAATATTTATGTTTATTAGATGGTACAAGAAAGCTCACTGCAGGCCAACAATTATCAGATTATACTTTTTCCATATATAAAGTATAGATGGTAAGTTATTTTAAATAATTTCTTTAGTGAAAATGACAGTTGTAATTTTTAAATTACAAATTTTTTTAAAATAAATAACTTTATTCAACAAAAAGTAAGGTGTATTTCCAGTACATTTCATTAATAAAGAGGAACTCTAAAAATCTTTCTAGATTAGGGAACAAAAAAACTCACTGGGATATGTTTAAAGATGTTTATAATTAATCAAGAGTAATCTGTTAAAAAGAAAAAAAAAACTTTTATGAAGAACTGTCAAAGAAGTAAAGTAAAAAGAAAAACTTTTTTACCATTAGAAATAATGAATTAATAACTTTGGTTCATACTATCTATATCTTTTATATATATACACATACATGTGTATATTATTAAAAATGAATTGAATTTTTTTTATAAGTCTATGTCAATTTGAAAATGTTAATTTTTATATAATTATACAGAACATCTGAGTGCGTATATATGTGTGAACTTTATATATATTTTTGACATGGAATCAATTGTGAAAAATATATTTTTAATAAGTTTATTATTTTGACAAATTAAAATATATATAAACATCAGTGTGTGCATACATTTCCATGGGTATCCACATATATATGTCAAAATAGTCACTATTTATGTATCATTAAAATGAAAGCTTATTTTTATTATTATACAATTCAAATATATTCATTTTATATTATATAAGCATATCTGATGGGACATATATGTAAATTACAATGTAATAGGGGATTTCTTTTTGGTATTAATCAAAATCAGAAGGCTTAATTTATATGTATAGCCATATTCTACATACCTTAATTTCATTTTTATTGTTATTAATAAATTGAGGTTTCCTTGTGAATTTACTCGATCATAGAATAGATTTAAAATATTACGTTTGTATTATATCTCTTATTCACAGTAACAGTTATAGAGTTTTTGGTCATTGAGCTGGATTCATGCATAATGGACTGTTATGTATAATAAGGGTTTGTTTAGGGTTATGGATATTCAGATGATGAGGATGCTGGATGGAACAAAGAGGATATCCTTTAAAGTCCATGCACTACATTTCATTTTAATTATTTATTTAGCAATTAAGTTTATAATTGGCCAGTACATTAGTGGTACTAAGTGGCCAGAAGGCATTGATGGTGCTCAGCATGTTTTAGTATTCCAGCATTATTTTTTTTAATTGTTATATTCTGATGGATTAGCACTTAAGTTTGTGCTTCCAAATTAATGTTTAAATAATCTGTCCCAAGTGGTAAGGGCTAAATAATTAGCCTGGTCTATAATAGATCCATTTCAAATCTGGTCACAAGACTGACTGTTGATTTATTTTTGATCACTCTTGATGATGAATGATTATTTCTTTTGTCTAATGCTGGTGAACATATACTTATAATAAACATAGTTCTGTGTTGACATCTCAGGCTCATTCCTCATATTATTTGTAAATTTAAATTTTATATTGATTTGGGGTTGATGATGATGGTTTACTATCATCCCAGGTTCATCCCAATTATCCATACTATTACAAAATATTAATTTATTCAAAATTAAATAATTATTTTAATATATGTTGAATATATAGTTGCAATATATACTATATATTTCATTAAAAATTTATTTTTACATATAAGCAGTATATATAAACAAATAGAATAGTAATTTAGCTACTAATCTGTACTGCATATCTATCTACTTAATAAAATAAATATTGAAATGCTTAGTTGTTCAGGAGTAATGTGATGTTGGAACAGCAAAAGTAATAGCTGAGTTTCAATTCAAGAAACTCTAATTTTTTTTTCAGTGCCTAGGATAAAACACAATTTCTATGCTGAGAATCAAAACTGAGTGGAAATTAGGTATTCTAATGATTTTTGTTTAATTAATAGTAAGTTAAAATTTAAGTTTTCTAATTATTATGCTCGACATGATTTAATGCAATGGTTGAGTGGTAGATGAGCTTAAGGTCCATGAATTGTTTCTTAGCTCTTCACTTCTGGTGCTCAAATTTCTTATGAACTCTCGACCAATAAACCATCTGATTGTTTTTTAATTATAAAAAATAATGATGACAGTATAAAAATGACATCTTATTATGAAAAAACAAGGTCAGGTGACCAAGGCTCTACTGCATATGAAATACAATTTAAAAACTTAATATTACAATTTGATACTGAAAACATTTTTTAAAGAAAAAATTTAATTTTATACAAATAAAAAAATATATATTTTACAATTTTTTTTTTAAATATTTTGTTCAGAGTCTAAATTTTTTAAATAAATATAATTTATAAGACTTTTTTAAAAAAAATAAATTTACAACAAATGTTTTAAAATGATAGCTTCATTTTTTTTTTATTTGTTTGTTTGTTCATTTGTTTTCAAAACTTTTTTTAATTATTGCAAATGGTTTCCTCTTCAACATTTCAATTAATTAATAGTCTTTTTCAAGGCTTTATTTTAATTCAACAATAAAAACATTATTTATTTCCAATCCTTTTTTTTTTATTAATGGTCTCCAACATTTCAACTCCTAGTAGCCTTCTTCAGGGTTTCATTTTAATCCAAATAATAAAAAATGCTGAAGTATTGAAGAAAAATGGCTAATACAAATGAAATACTGAAGTGAAGAACATTATTAAAAAACAGCAATGAAACAAAAACAAAAGGAGAGAAATTATTTTAAAGCAACTGGAAAAAATAATAAATGTTCCATTTGGATAATTTGTAATGTTCAAAATGATTTATGGCTAAACCAGCTATGAGATGGATGGATTCCTTCATCGCAGTAGTAAATATGCCATTTGCAAAGCCTGAAAAATTAACAGTTATCAAGTCCTTTTGGAAAAAGCCAATCATGATCATCTGGAATCAATGATCACATTGCCTAATAATTGGAATATCCTGAATGATATTAATCATATCAATAGATATTAAATAATTTGTTCTACAAATAATTCTTGTAAAATTTGAAAGAATAATTTACATCTGTACACTGCTGACAGTTTTTAGAATTGTTATTCATTACGTAATTATATTATCCACCTCCAAAATGTAATAGCAATAGATGGTGTGAGAAAAGTTGTAAAGAGCGCAGACAAAAGATTAACACTGTGGTTATCTAAAATAGCCTTCCCAGAAATATGACGAATATCGGTTCCAGGAGTACTGACAATACATCCTCTTTTTATATCATAACCTATAATTTATAATGTAAAAAATTATATACTGACATGTATAATATATATGTGTACGTGTGTGCAAACATTAATTTACAATATATATATAGTATATGTAAACGTACACAAATTGTAATTTATATTTCAAAAAATATATATATATACATCTGGTGAATATTTCACATTAAATATTCAATACAATAAAAAATAATCAATTCAAGACCCTTTAGTTCTCCCATTCACCATTCTATTACTGAACCAAATGCATGGAGCAGAGATATAGTGTAATATTTCAGAATTAGATGCTAATGGGTAATTTGAGTTTAATTTTTTTAATTTATTTTATAGCCAAGTTAATTGAAAAAAAAATATTTTTTTTTTCTGTAAATGTTTTGCGTTGGTTAACGTATAGTGTCAAAATAAGATAGACCAAATAATGGAAAATTCTGGATAATAGCAAACTCCAACATGTCATTTAATTCATTGTTGTTATTTTAAAAATAAACTCTTTACTATTATTATGAATTATCAAAACATCATGACTGGTTTTTCTTATTTTCTTCTAATATCTAATTCATAAAGCTCACACTAGGTGGCATTATTGTTTGGAGAAATTTACAGAAAGTGAATTATTGGTTTTTATGCTGCGTTTGGGAAAAGAAGAGGGAATTACATATAAAGACCATGAATTGACAAAGATTATGTTGTGGAAATGGGATAAGGCAGAATATAGGAAGACTTAGAGTGGGGAATGAAAAATAAAGTGGCTAACAGGTTTATCTAGACATAATTGCTGAGATATTCTTGACTTCGTTTATAAGGAGAAGCCATAATACATCACATCACATCACTACTGTACTAAGATTTATGCTAGAGTTTTAAATATTCATTTAGATCCTAATGTTAGTAACCACATACAAAGAATGCCAAAGTTTAGTCTTAAACATGAAAAGAAAAATGGTTGCACATGATTCTTGAATATTGCTCATGGCTACCATCTAATTACTCATACTGACAACTCTGCAGCTCATGATCCATAAATTCTCACCTAGTTCTTTCACCTGGGCAGTCAAAGTTCTTGTGAATCGCTAAGCCAATAAACCATTCAATTAAATGAATTATTCATACTTATAATAGATGATTCTAAAGCAATGGTAAACTAGATTATTATTCAAAAGAAAATAGAATCGAATATAATTAAAACTAATGATTAAACGTAACATTAGATTAGCATTATTATTGATACTAAAAGGACCAACTTACACAGAAGGTAATGTTTTGTTTTGTTTTTTAATGAAGTTTTCTGCAAGTATTATTGCATAAAACCATTTAGGCTTTATTAGGGAGTTACTTAATTAACATAGTTTTAGTGATCAAAAGCTGTCATCCATTGAAAAAGTTAAGGTATAGAACGACTTTGTTCACTGTATAATATCTGTTTGCAGTATATCAACTTTCGGATCCAGACATTTGGACTACTAATTCATATTGAAAGGATCAATTATAAATAGTAAGGAAGCACTGTGTTTAATTTATACTCAAAAATTATAGTAGAAATCTTTCTATGATGTTTGATTATAGAAGAAGCATTCTGAAAAATTGAGTTAATTAGTTTCCTGGATGCTAAAATGCTTTCACTTTTAGAAATATCCCAAAACTAAAAAACAGACATATACTTTTTTTCTGTATATTAATTATTTTAATGAGGACATAAATACAACTTATCAAATATATAATGCTAAGAATATACTTATTTCAAGGAAACGAATCCAAATATATTACTATAATAATTTGCAAGCAAAATCTCCAAAGAATTATTTTAAAAATAAACTTGTAAATAATGGCACCTTTTATTATATCAATTTCTAAATCATTTATTTTGTTAAAATTTCAGAAACACAAAATGTTTTCATCTTGAAATTTGCCATTAACCAGAGTTAAATATTAATGATTTTTATTTTTACAAAAAATTCAAAAGTTGACATTGAAATATTACCAAATTTACCGCTTCATTTATTTTGCTGTAATATCTTATATAAATGCAATTGCACTCTACTTTGAATACTTTTAAGCAAAAAAACTTATTATTGTACATACACCCGGGTCTCGTTTTACGCGGATTTATTTAACGCGATTTTGAAGTTATGCAATTCATGTTTCTTCTTAATATTTTTGTATGCGGTTTTCTTTTATGCGTTAATACTGTATTAGATTGGAAGTCAAACTCCAATAATGCACTATTACTTTAAATAATAAATTTTGCACACTTACGTCATATTTAAAGTAATAGCACATTATTGGAATTCAACTTTCATCTTAATAATTTCAATATTTTCAGTGCTTTATAATAGTAAGATTTTATGCAATAATGAAATTAAAATCATGATTTCCACATTTTATGTATACACACATTAAATTTTACAAGATTATAATGTAAATTTGTTCAAACATTGTGCGTGTTAATTTTGCATTTTAAATCACATTCTGTTTTTGCTTTTTAAAAAAGAACGTAATCAATTATTAATCATTTAGTGTCTGCAAGTTTATTTTTAAAAGATGAGTAATAGCAGTGGGCACAATTAAATTTGACAATTAAAAATTAAAATCTTATTTTTAATTGTAATTAACAATTTAAAAATTATGTAAGGCGACCTGAAATTAATGTGATGTGAAACGAAATTTGATTTTTAAACGGAATTAAAAATTAAAAAATTAAAAACAAAAATAACAATTTAATTTTTAGTTGTTAGATTAATTACTAATTACGTTGTCACCAGAAAACCATTAACACAACATGAGAGTGAAGTTGGCGCTAACTGTATTTCCTCTTGTGAAGAATCTGATTTTTTACCAGTTTGAAAATGAACCTGTTTATCGGCAAATAGCGATAATAATTAAAACATGTATAAAAAAATGTAAATTACTGTAAATTATGCATAAAAATATATTTTTGAATAAAATTAAATATTATAGTTAAAAGTAATTTTACGTTGGTGCTTTGCTTTTATGCGATTTTTGAAAAATCGCAATCCGTATCCCCCATTTTCAAGGTAAGTTACATCTATTTTTGTGCGATTTCTTTTGTGCGTGTTTTCTGAGGAACCTATCTACCACGTAAAACGAGACTCAGGTGTATATGCATAATCAATCTTACATTTCAACTGTCCTGCAGTCTTCTTCAGAAATAATATAATGAACAAAATAAAATACCTAACTATATAAATAATACCATAAAAATATAAACAATAAAATAATATGAAAAAATAAAATATATATAAAAAATATGTTTTTATATTATTTATATAGCTATAAACATTAAAAGCATAAAGATACACTAGTCAATAAATAATCAAATTGCTCCAAATTCACAACTCAACCAGACTAGCCAAAAAAAATAAACTCTAAAACACTACCAATAGTTTCACTGCTACAAGCAGACTTCTCAAGTGTAAAGAGCTACAAACTAACAACATTTAAACTAAACATTACCCACAATTCCACTTACCTCCTATACATTGCTTCAGAATCAAATTTTTAGTTATAAAGATTCTTTAATTCATTTCATTTCTCTCAAAGAAGACAACCTTAGCTTCATCAAAATTAATAGTGTGGCCTGTATCTTTTCCATGGATATAAAAAGCAGAACTAAGATATCTATTTCTAACCATACTTTTATATATCGTTATTCTTTCATTTAAGCTCAAAACCATTCTGACCTGTATATACCTTCTTACAAAAACAAGGGATAATATAGACTACTCTAGAAAGTCTTTTTATTAAAAATTTCCTTTGTATTATTCAAGAAACCATTCAAAATAATATCCATTTTCCTAGCAATTTTCTTATTTCCAAACAAATTACTATTTTTACATACAATTTTATAAGAAGACAATTTAAATGACAAAGAAATAAAATCATATTTTTCTTTATCCTTTACATCTTTACACATATTACTATTAAATAAAATACTTTCAACAAATTTATCAGAATAGCCAACACTCAAATAATATTTATAAAATTGATCTTTTTGAAACAAAGCTATTTCCACTAGAATTATTTAATCCCTTATTTCTATAACAATAATTTCTTAAAGCAGCTACTTTATGAGATACAGATTGATAGCTATCAGATTTAATTATAGATCTTAAGACTTTACTCTTAACATAATGACTATATATCAAACAATTATTCTTTACATTTCTAATCACCAATAGATCTAAAAAATTTAATTTAACAAAATCTAACCCCCATCCTTCTATGACATATAGAAGGATCAAAACAATTAAACTCATTTACCAAATCTTTCAATTTATCATTCTCAACTATAAAAAACAATCATCCATATATCTAACAAATAACTTTAAATATAAACAAACCTTAATAATAATTTCACCTTTCAAATAATTAATATAAACTGAACAAATTAAAGGAGAAATAATATAACCTATTATCCACCCTTCCTTAATCTTATAAAAATTACCATTATAAGTAAAATACATAGAATCCTCCTATATTAACAGCAAATCTTTAATAACTTTAATTTTATTCTTTGACAAAGATCTCTGTTTAACCAACACAAACATAAGAACATCAAAACTGCTTGATCTATTAACAGATTGATACATATTCTCAATATCCAAACTATCAAATACCTTATTACTTTCCATTTTAAAATTATTAATCTTATCAAACCCTCAAAAGAAGAAACTGTAATGACCAAAATCAACAAATTGTTTTAAAAAATTATTCAAGAACTTAAACACACTTTCCACAATACTACTTGTAAAATCAAAAATAAATAAATCTAATTTGAATGATGAGCAGAAAGGTGGCATTCAATTGGTTTTAAATAAAAGAATAAAAAGGAAAGAAAAATTTATTGTTAATCCTGCTGACAGACATCTTAAGAATAGGTTAATTGTTAATGATGTGATCACTGCTCATGAAGACAAACCTGGCCGGTTTATCATTATGAAAAGAAATGAGTTTAGGGAGAAAATGGTTAAAGAATTAAATAATGGTAAAGACTTTTTTTTAGAAAAAGATCCTGGTAATGTGATTAGAAGGTTAATAGATATTATGGAAAAAATAATAAATTTAAACATTTTTTAATAGATTATTTAAAATGTTATCCTAATGATTTCATATCAGCTAAGATGTTTATGAATATTGACTCACAAAGATGGTTTTCCTATAAGATTTATTTTTGATTTTACAGGTAATGTTGTGGAGGGTATTTCTAGGTTGTTGAATAATTTTTTAAAACAATTTGTTGAATTTGTTCATTATACACTGTCTTCTTCTTTTGAGCTTTTGATAAAAATAATAATTTAAAAATGGAGAGTAATTGAGTATTTGATAGTTTGGATATTGAGAATATGTATCAATCTGTTAACAGATTAAGCAATATTGATGATCTTATGTCTGTGTTGGTTAAACATGAATCTTTGTCAAAGAATAAAATTAAAGTTATTAAAGATTTGCTGTTATTATTGGAGGATTCTATGTATTTTACTTATAATGGTAATTTTTATAAGATTAAAGGGTACTTACATATTAGACCTGCAACTTATGTTAGTCCTGCAGTGCTTTTTTACATTTGTATCAATCCACTAACAACTTTATAATCTTTTAATATGATCAAAATAACGTGTACACGTGTACATGATATTTTCCCAAGATTTATAAAGTTATCACAGATTGAATACGTATGTGAAAAAGCACTGCAGGGATAATACATGTTTCAGGTCTAAGACTAAAACAATTACTAAATTACAAAAATACTCTAAAGTATTACTAAAAAACTCTAAAATCTAGGGATTGTCTGTCATACTGTATTTTAAGTGGATTAAAATATTTGATCTTAAAAAATACATTTATAACAATAGTAAAAATATTGATTTGACATATAAAAATAGGTAAAAAAAAAAAAGATATGGCATTACATAATTTCTAAATGTTACTTTAAATACGGCCCAAAATTTACTAAATAACAAAAATAGTCTGAAATATTGAAACAAGCAATTTGTCATTTCTACTTTATTTTAAATAGATCAACTTTTTTGAAACAAAATGGAGACTTTAACTGAAAATTCTCCCTCCAAAATGGAGTTTTTCTGAACATGTGATTGTGTAGCGTATCATCTGAGTGGGATTTTCCACAAAAATATTAACAAACGAATGTATTTTTTAAAAACCAAAAAATAAAATAAAGAAATATAAATTACAACATTTTTATTAACTTTTCATTCTGGCGGTGAAATTTTTTGATGTCATTCAATATGCAAATGAATGCGTCATTTCTACAAAATCACCACATAAATTCAGCCAAGTATGAGTCAAAATGTTGCCATGATGTCCCTTGCTGCTGTTTATTGTGTCATTTCGCTGAACTCTACAGTTTTTCAACATTTTGTGTGTGAAACCCTATTTCTGGATTCATGAAATTATGTCTGTGATTTACATGAAAATGACCATAACTGACATTTCTCAATTCATTACTTTTGAGACCTTCCAGTAATCTGAATATATAGTGAAACCCTCTTCTACATTTTGTTTGATGGCTTCCATCAGAGTTGCCACTGACCTGTCTTTAATTGTAATAATAAAACATTCATCTGTTTCCCTACAAAAGCCACCAAAAATTCACTGCTCAGGAAGAATTCATCTGGCTTGATTTTTTCTTCTTGAAAAAAGACTCTTGTCAATTTCAACGATTTTGTTAGGAAATTATTAAAAGAAAATCAAAAGGAAAAATAGAAACTACGTATATTTACTCACTTAAAATCAAAAGACTGGAGTAACTCATAAGTAGATATAAAGTACAAATACTTGAATGAAGCAAAAACCCAATTGAAATGAATCTGTTGTCAGAAAGAAATCTGGACAATAACTGAAAATGTCAAAATTTTGAAAAAAAAAGTGTTTTGATAAAAAGAATCACGTTTTCATACGAGATCGGATAACATCGCAGGGTTTATTTCACTTAAATTTGACATGATCACAAGATTACACATTTATCATGTATGTGAAAAGGTGTACCATCTCTACATTGCAGGTCTAATATGTAAGTAGGGTGGATAATGGGTTATATTATTTCTTCTTTAATTTGTTCAGTTTATATTAATTATTTGGAAGAGAAAATTATTATTAAGGATTGTTTATATTTAAAGTTATTTGTTAGATATATGAATGTTTGTTTGTAGTTGAGAATGATAAATTGAAAGAGAATGGTAAATGAGTTTAATTGTTTTGATCCTTCTATAAAATAGGTGGTAGAAGGAAGGGGGTTAGATTTTGTTAAATTAAAATTTTTAGGTCTATTAGTGATTAGAAAAGAATAATTGTTTAGTATATAGTCATTATGTTAAGAGTTAAGACCTATGATTAAACCTAATCCGATAGTTATCAATCTATATCTCATAAAATAGCTGCTTTAAGAAATTATTGTTATAGGAATACAACATTAAATAATTCTAGTGGGGTAGCTTTGTTTCAAAAAGGTCAATTTTATAAAGATTATTTGACGGTTAGTGTTATATCCACAAGAATGTCTATGCGGTCCTCAAATAAATATACACAATATTTTACTCAGTCTGAATAGCGAATAGTTTGCAACACTCTATCTCCATAATTCTCTGGCAACGGATGCTCTTGCTCTGCAACAAATGCTCTACTCTGCAACGAATGCTCTACTCTGCAACGAATGCTCTGCTCTGCAACTAATACTCTTCTGCTCTGCAACTAATGCTCTACTCTGCAACTAATGCTCTACTCTGTAACTAACGCTCTGCTCTGCAACTAATGCTCGACTCTGCAACGAATGCTCTACTCTGCTGCGGTCTCCCCATTTCTGTGGGCTCTTCCAGCTACACTCATGGACTACATTTCCACTGGGCGCTGATCATTTACCGCAAGCACTGACATGAGATATCTCTACTCAAAACTACTAGACGTCTACTGCCGTTGTATTCCAAATATGGCTGCTAATTATCTGCCTTACTCTGCATAGTTGTTACACCATCTTTTATTGCTTGCTGATAACTGTAGCAATTAATCCTTGTCCAATCAGGTAACGTCTTTTTTCCAGAAATATTTGCAATAAGCAATTATCTCTTGGAATTATCATCCGCCATTACGTTACCCAACCTCCTCCGTTATCAGCGCGCGATCTACAACAACCACTCGAACAAATTCTAGTTTTTCTGGAGTGCACAAACATGTCTGCCATTTTTACAAACACTACAGTTAGCTAGTCTGATAAATGTGTTAAAAGTATTTATTTTAATAGTAGTAATATTTGTAATGATGAAAAGGATAAAGAAAAATATAATTGTATTTCTTTGTCATATAAATTATCTTATAAAATTGTATGTAAAAATAGTAATTTGTTTGGAAATAAGAAAATTAATTGGAAAATGGGTATTACTTTGATTAATTTATTAAATAATACAAAGGAAATTTTTGATAAAAAGACTATTCCTGGAGTAGTGTATATTATTCCTTGTTTTTGTAACAAAGGATATATATAGGTAATAAAGGTACATAAAAGTAGGGTTAGAAATAAATATCTTAGTTCTGCTTTATATATCCATGAAAAGATACAGGTCACACTATTAATTTGATGAAGTTATGGTTGTCTTTTTGAAGAGAAATGAAATAAAAAAGAATTACAGAATCTTTATTATTAAAAATGTATGATTCTGAAGCATTAACTTATTTAAAAGTTCTTTTAATATTAAGGATGTATGGTGGATAAATGGAATTGTGGGTAATGTTTGGTTTGAATATGTTGTTAGTTTGCAGTTCTTTACACTTGAAAATCTGCTTACAGAAGTGAAACCAGTGATAGTGTTTTAGAGTTTATTTTCTTGAAAGTCTCGTTGAGTAGTGAATTTGGGGTAATTTTGTTTTTTAGTTGTATTTTATTTTTTTCATTATATTGTAGCTCTGAAGAAGACTGCAGGACAGTCAAAACATAAGATTGCGTATGCATATATAGTAAAAAGTTTTTTGCTAAAAAGTGTTCACAGTACAGTGGATTGCATTTACATAAGTGGACCTTGAATGTTATCATTTATGAGAAAACATTTGTGATTTTAAAAAAATTTTGGGGATAAATTTTTACACACACAAAAAAATTTTTTAAGGACTGACAAATATTTTTAATTTCCTATTTTGATGGACAAATGAAGAAAACATTTAATTCAAAATATTTTAGCAAATACAGTTTTCATTGTAATTACTCGTGGAATTTAAATTAATTAAATAATTAGTCAATTTCACCATGAAAACAGTTGAAGTTCATTTATAAATATTATCTTCATTTGATATTGATACAGATTCTTCAATTTAACAGGTCAAAGAATATCTTTTAACTAACCGGATTTATGGATTCACAAACTTTTTTAGAATATATAAAAAACTATTCACAAATCTTATTATATTTTCCTCATCTTAAGATATCTGAGTAAATTATTGAAAGTAATTGCCATGTTCATATTTAGAACAAATTACAATCACTGTGTAAGAGTATGTGCATATTATATATATATAGATTATATGTATGAAATGTACTAGCTACTTACCTGAATACTGAAATAATGCGCCAAGAAAAGAATCAAGAGTAGAGCCAATAAAACCGGCGATGGCTCCAGTTAAAATAATTGGCCACTGAGAAGGTGAATTAGCAAAATACCCATTACTTACTATCATTACTAACGTTATGTAATATGCCAGACCTACTAACAAGCCACCAATTATGCTAGAAATGACACCATTTAAAGATAGACCTCCATTTGTACCTAAAAAAAACAGGGAAAATGTCATGATGGTAATTGGTTATTAGAATAAACTCTACATCAGAATACAAACCATATAATAGACAAATTCACTGTTATTTTAAAACAATCTGATAGTGAAACGATTACCTTCCAAGCCCTTACTGTTTCATCATGAACTTTATAACCTACTCGTCTGTGCTAAGTTTGAACCTTATTTTTAAATGTTTAGAACTCCTAAAATTAAGTGTAAAACCCACTATCATGGCTGTCTAAATAGCATTATGTATTTATATATAAAAGAATGCTATAATGAGATACGATTAACAAAATTATAGCGTATTACTATCACGGAATGTTTTAAGAAAATATTTATTATAAAGAAAATGTTAAAAATCAATTTATTAATAATTTTGTTATTGTAAATTCATATGTGGATATATATAATCCAACCTATATTATAATGTATATAGGGGTGGCATGATTTAAAATATGCTAAAAGTTTTACTTAAAAATGTTTCAAAAATTTCTTTAAAATTATGAAGTTTTTTTTCTTATTTTTGGTAATTAAAAATAAAAGTTGGTTAAGTAATTAAAACAGACTTTTCTTGTTGTAAACAAAATTTTACTTTAACTGCTGCACCTGCAGTAAGGGGAAATAAAAACTCATTTTAAAATCTAACTAAGTGCTAATTAAAATTGTTTACAACCAGAAACCATACAATAAACTCGATGGACCGGCACTATTTTGATAGCCTAAAGGGAACTATCGCACCTCAGAAATCCAGCAATAGATTGAAAATAAAATTTGTAATTTGGTATTAGTAAAATAAACTCTTAAGTTAATGGGTTTTGAGGTGATGTAGATTCCTATAATGTAAGTACTTGTAAAGCAAAACATACAAATACCCTATATTTTAAACTTAGGTAAAAAAAAATAGCCACTTTTCTAAGAGCCATTGTCACCAAAATCCACGTCCGTTTGAATTCTAAAATGTCCAGCTAAAATGGGCATTTCTTTGCTGTTACTCCACAGGGAGAATGGAGTTTTCTCTCACCCAATGCCATAGCAACTATCATGCCACCAGAAGAACCACAGCCAGACCAAACAGGGAAGATGATACCACCAGCCACCCAGTGAAACTCAACAGACCTACAGCTCAAGCACTGACCATCCAGCTAAATTATAACTGGTAAAATTTACTTTCAAACCACAGAGCTCTGTGTTAATCCTTAATTAATCTTTCAATTATCAATTCAAGTTAGTTAACTATATATAATTATAATGAATTAAAATGTATTTAAACCACAAATTTTGAATCTTTTCTAATGTTAAAATATCTAAATTCTATTTAAATATTCAAAGCTATAAATGACGTGTTTATTTAATAATTTCTTTTATTAAAAAAATAATTTAATACTTTAATAATTTAAATGATATTACTGCAGTTATGTCTATATTTCTCATGCTTCATTTCATTAAATTATTTATTATATGTATTTCATATGCCAATACTTTGAAACAGTGAGCATTTAATTTTAATATCTTTTCAAGAAGACATTATTTAAACATCTTCATGTTATTATTTTATAGTGCCATCTTTCTGCACACTGTTTCGAAATCCTATTTTATAAATAATGACTCGTCTTGAGCTCGTTATTATTCTTATTAATTATTGATTTAAAAATGTGAAAATGTGGTTCATTAATTAAAACCTTGCAAGCTTAAATATATTTTAATACTAAGAATTAAACTAGCCTTGAGGATAGTTATAAGTATATTTGCCAGTTAAATTATTCCCTAAGTCCATATAAATATACTTTTCCTCCATAATATGTTGATTAATTATAAGATAAATGAGTGGATCAAACTGGACAAAGTAAAATATTATAAATATTCCTGTCAGTAGCATATATATATATATATATATATAGTATCATGCTACACAAGGGCTGGCTTTGATTGATAAGCTATTGTTCTTGTATTTCATAATATTAAAAATATCATATTCTTCGCTCGGCAGATGAGATCCCTTATTTCATTAAATATTTTCTCATTTTGCTGCTACGTATATTAAGATGGAGCCACAATGAAGCCAGAACATCTTCTCTCATAGGGTAGTGCAGTAGTAAAGCCTGAGTCAAGGTCAGGTTAGCACATAAGTTCCCTGCCACTTTTGAACAAAATGTTCCTTTCATTTGCAGCATGACGATCGGTCCCAGGGTACCAGCATTTGTCACAGAAACCCTTGATTTCTTCATCCATCCACAGAGCAACTTTTCTTATTATTTACCTGTGCTGTAGTGCATTGGTAAAATCTTGTGCAGCCAACTCTATCTCCTTAATATATCACTTTCAGCATTGATCTGAAAATTCTCTTGAAAGCCAAGTTCGATCTAAAGTTATTTGAGCTGATTGATACGCTCGTCTTTAATATAAATATTTTGTAATAATAAATGAATTATTAGTTTTAATCAATGCTGGGTATGATTACTTACATATAATAGCCACAAGTTAAATAGGAGTTGGCATAACTCTATTTAAAAACATAATGTAGTGATTATTTATATATTCTCTGTAATTAAATTCCTAAGATGAGAGTCTGTTAAACTAATCTGTGATAAAGCATTAGTTATTACTTGTGTAAATACATCCATAAATTAACCTGTAAAAAGAGAGTTTGTTATCTTCATTCATCCAAATGCCTGAGTGCATTTTTCATATGGTAGTAAATTCTATATATGTGTTATTTTGATTTATGATTTACTATTATAATAAATATACAGTTAAATTAATCTAGTCATTCTCCGTCTCATTATTCAATCCAATTCCAATTTATAAATCTATGCATAATAAAGTTTCCCTTAGTATAAGTATAATTAGATTTAATTAATAATAGTACATTAACATAGTCTTATTGCTTCACACTGATCTATGTCGGCCAGGAATAAAATGGTATACTATGTGTAACTTCAAGGTGCTCATTCATAGGGTCTTGAGTCTTGGAGTACTAGCATGTGAGTTAAAGTGTGGTTAGATATGGGACGTCACACTCACAGTCTGGTTAGCTTTGGTCTCTATGCTCGGACTCTAGATTCTGTTACACGATTGTACAAACCTGACCAGTACAATAGCAAAATAGTTTTTATTAGCAATCACACAAAGGAATGGCCATTCCAATTCCTGAAAGAAGATCAAAGACAAAAAGAAACAAAAAAATATTTAAAAAGGAATATTCAATGAATAGCCAAATCAGCCTCTAAAATCCATATACATTCACATCTGTCAAATGCCTCTTTGTTAATATATTTGACATTATACAAAACTATATTTTAATTTCTTTTATAGCAAACTTTTATTTTTAAAATACTTCACCACTTTTCCTAATTTTAGTTCTCCAATATATTCTATCCTCACCTGAAATCAATCAAAAAGGCAATCCTTTAAAGTGTCCGAGTTAATCTTTATAACGTAAATAATGTCTTCCCCAATCATAAAATCCATGCTCAAGTTTAACATAAAATATTTGTTTAGAAAATCTATTTCACTTTGTAATTCATTGAAGAAATTTTTTTAAAACAATATTTTTATGACAGCAAATCATCAAACTCCCAATTTAAAGAAGTACAATAAGAAGGAATGGCTCTACTATAATCTTGAGTAATCGCATCCCACAAACTAAAGAAATATCTTATGATCTTTACATCATATTTTTTTAGAATTTTATGGAATATTTTTAGATGAAATTTTTTAAATGATTGTAAATCACTCTGATAGACAGTTATGTTGACAAGAAGTCCAGGTCTCACCTGAATACGTAATATTATGATGAAATATCCTGTCTTTTGACTTGTTAAATATTGCAGGATAAAATAGGAGCCTGTGCCAATATCCAAATCTGGGCAGCTTATATGTACATAAATAATCATCCTCATGTTTTTTTTTTGTTGCAAATCTTGTTTCAAGTATGAACCAAAATTTTCTCTTCATCCATACATATACCCTTCCTTATCGCTAAAGTATCAAATCAACTAATTAAAACCTTATCAGATAAATTTACAATAGGTTTTCGTACACCAGCCAATATTAACAGACTTATTAACAACTCAAAAAATAAAATTGACTTCACCCAAAACCTCAGGTCATTTACAGTATGACATCCCCTCAGATTCCAGACCATATATTATGGGGAAATGAAGACAACAATTAGCAACAGAGCCGCTCAATACACGTACGCATATAAAAAGGCACAGAAGAACAACGACAACATTTCTATATTTCTTGAACATTTAAAAAAAGACTGGCTATGACTTCGTTCCCTCCAACCCTGAAATTGTATGTATAGAAACAAATGACTGCAAAAGGAAAATAAAAGAGGCATATTTTATCAACGGCAATAATAATGCAATAAACAGACGTGACATCTGCTTTGATATTTCTAAAAAATGGACTATCGAACTCATTTGCATCTAATTTGCATATCTTAAGTCTAATGAAACAATTGCATAGTTTTCAATATGGCTATGATTATGAGACATGGATCCTCGAAAACGCTCAGCCTTAACTAAGTTATTAATATTTTTCATTTTTATAACTTCTACAACTTGTGTATTGCATGCAGTTTGTAGATTATAAATCATTATAATAAACCATAAGTACACATAGCTAATTGGTTATCAAATGTAAATCATATTATCTTAAAAAAAGCTTAAAATTAATCAAATGAATATAAACAGTCCATTGTCATCCATTTATAATCTGAGTGTTGCCATGACAACAGATTGCTGATATTCCATTGGTTAATTTTAAGCACTGGCTGAAATGATGTAATACTATTATTATAATACTGTACTAGTAATTTAGAATCAAAATAGAATAATCATGAAGCAATAAAAACACTAATAGAATTACAGAATTTCTATAAAATTTTCTTCACAATTATGCTTTTGCCTATTGAACAAATAGATCTATTGAAAAAACTATTAACAAAATCTATATATAAATATTATAAAACTATTCACAATCCACTAGTAATTTCTTGCAAGATTGATAGCTTTGGAAATTTTTAGATTAATAGTAAAGGTATCTTTGATACTTCTTTTTTTTCATTGCAATCATAAAATATTATACCAGCATTACCAAATAAAAAATTTTTGAACAAAATATAAAAATATTGTTTGACAAAAACTGAAGACATAAAATGAATGAAATAAAATTTAAAAAAAAATCAAGGTCTTTTTGATTAATCATTTTGGATCTGAGGTCATCAATCTTGTGGGGACTTCTTTTAATGTTCAGATTCAATTGGTATTTGCAGTGAATTATGGATAGTTTTATATATACATTTGTGTAGGTTTTGATAAATAATTTTTACTTGAAAAGGTCTATTTGTATGATTATGGAAAAAAAATTTGTAGAAATTTTATAATTTTACTAGTAACCTATATCTCCATTAAACATCACACGACCACCATTTCTCCGTCTATGATTTGACCAAAGTTTAAGATCATTTTCAAGTTTGTTACATACAGAGATAAATTTATGTTGCCAGCTGTATATGCATCTGTAGAAATTAATAAAACAATAACATTAAAAAAAAGAAATAAAAACAGGTTTATTTGCTCATTGTTATTTATTACAAGAATATAATCAAATGAAATCACTTAAACTTCTTTAAGCATTTCTAATAATTGGCCGCATGATAAACTGTACATATACATAAATATTATATACAAGTCCAGTTATCTATGTGTATTCATTTATTTTGGTTTTTTTTATACCCAGATATTCTAATCTTATTTCTAATATCAGATTTTAACCATTTTACAAACTTCTTTAATGATTAGCACACCCATTGCACTTTTCTGTTTACATGGTTGCATAATTTCTGTAATTGTACAAAATGCTATTCTCACTGCTTGAATGTATCCAGTTATATTTATACAGTTCATACTATGTACTAGGCTTCATTTACATATATTGACCTTGTCCAATATAAAATCTGAATTTTCAGATTTATGCTAACTTTAATATTTGTACCGCTAAACATCACATGATCACTATCTCTTATACTAGCACATAATTGTTATTAAATAAGGCAAAACTCTCCATACAGTAGTGCCACCCTGTGCCAACCAGAGTTATCTATGGATGCCAGAAGGGTTGTGAATAAAATTTCTTTTTTTTGCCTACTCATCCACATCCCCCAACTTGTTTTTGGGTTTAGGCCCTTCGTCAGTGGGGGGCCTTGGATCTGAGAGAGATTGGGCCTCCTTTTTTGGGGGTTTTTCATTTTTTTTTTTATTTCCCATAATATATTTTTTGTTACTTTCTTTATATAAAATACAAAATTTAATTAAATTTTTTTTACATTGTATATATATATATTATAAAAAAAAAAAAAAACCTAAACACCCATTTACAAATTTTATAATTTAATCAATTAATTAATTAAATATATTAAAAAATATATAAAAAATAAATATATAAATAAAAAAAAAAAAAAAAATAAATTAATAATTTATTTTTATAAAAATAAAAAATAATTCTTTTAGTTTTTTTTTTTTTAAAACTAAATTTTTTCTTCTTTATTTTTAATTATTTTAGGGGGGTGTGTTTTGTGGGTATTGTTGAATTAAAAAAGGGGTGAATCGGATGGAAATGTTGTTTTCATTGAATTTTTTTTTTATTTTAAAGGATTAAAATGTTGATATTTTGTAAAGTAATAATTTTAAGACTTTTTACAACGTACTGTATTGAAGTTTTAATTGGGAAAATGTTAAAGATCTATGTTTTTAGTGAGTTGCAATTAGGTAACACGTCAAGTAACATACTGTTCATAACATTCCACGAGACAAAGAAGACTTCTACCGTGTGTATATTTTTGAAGTAAAAAAGAGTGGTACCAAAAAAATATCCAGTAAGAAAAGTACAAATATACAGGTTTTTTTGTAAATTTAATAAAAAGCAAATATTATAAACATGTTTAATAAGTAAAGAAGACATTTGTATGTGTTTGTTGTTGTTTAAAAAAGTTTGATTTTCTTTATTTTGTCCGAGTATGGTTACGATTTTGAATTTTTTTATTTTAGCATTACAAACAAGCAGAACACTAACCCTAACCCTAAACTAACCCTAAACCTAACTCTAAACTAACCCTAAAACTAACCCTAAACCTAACCCTAAACTAACCCTAAAACTAACCCTAAATCTAACCGTAACAACTTTTACTTTTATTACGATTATTATTTTTTAGTTAAACAACAACAAAAAAAGTCATAACACAAGTAAAAAAATGTCTGATAGAAAATTGATAAAAAAAAAAGCTGTAACACAAGTAAAAAAATATCCGATAGAAAATTGATAAAAAAAAACCGTAACACAATTTAAAAAGTATACAATATAAAAAACACGAATCAAATTGTAATTTGTTGATTTTATTTTACATTTATTATTATCATTTAAATTGTATACATTAATAAAAAATAATATTTAAAAAAGACGATTTTGTTTTGTTTTTATTTTCACATTACAAACAGAAAAATTATTAAAATCAACGGCCTGTGAATGTTCATATTTTATAGTTTTAGCGTGAAAACGACGCCATCCAACGGCATCTTTAGCTATAATACAAGCACCAAATAAAGTTAAAATGATACTTACTTAAATGTCAAACTTTTAAATAATCAACCAGATTTGAAATTGAAAAAAAAAAACAATTTTATATATATATATATATTTTCTATCTTAATGTTTATATATAACAATGAGCAAATAAATCAAACATTAAAAATTGAAACAAAACACGCGATATTAACAATTCATTCTTTTTCTTAACAATAATGAAGAGGAGAAAAGAAAATGACTTTCTCAACAACTATTTCCTTTTAATGGATATTACTGTTCTATATTAGAATCGAATTTCTACTAAATCAGAAAAAGTTTAACTTTGTCAAATTGAAATATTGATTCATTTATATGAAAATTAAAACCTAAGGATCGGAATAGATTATAGGAAAAAAAATTTTTTTTTCTTCTAAATCTGAAAAAGGATAGTAATATATATAAAAAAAAACCTATTTGAATTTCTAGTAACTTCTTTATTTTATTACATTGTTTTTTTATGCATAAAAATATATTTAAAATAATTATATATATTTAAAAGTATTTTACAATGTGCAGGGAATAGAAGAACATTATATCGTAAAGGCTTCGAAACCAATTTTCATGCCAATTTAAAATATTAATTGTATAGAATGTCTAACTGGAAAAATGGAGGTTAAGAACATCGATCTTTGAAGGATGTAATATCTTATTACAATAAAACCATTGAATAATGCTAATAATCTATCAATTTGGGATAAATATATGACTGATAAATACATTATGTCAGGAGATCTCCACCAGGATTCTAAAATATTGACCTAAAGAACCATTCTTACTTATAGCTCAGGAAAATAAGTTTTTATTTATATATTTTATTTTATTATTTATATTATTTTAATATGTTTATTTTTATTGATTTTCATTTTCAAATTTAGTATCTTATCTTTACAGAAATGGGAACACCCAAATTTAATTTTATAAAGGAAAATTATTAAACTAAATATATATATTTATAATATTAAATAAAATTAAATTTTATAAACCCATTTATAAGTTTGACAGAAATTTAAATTAGATGAAGTAAAATTTTGATTATAATTTAACAGATATTAGTTAAACAGAGTTATTATTCTTGCTAATTAATATAGTAAACATAATGATATATTTATTTTTATTACAAATACTTTTAAAAGAGTAATCAATGAGGATTGCCAATTCCTCAACAAGCTTTGTGATAAATGCTTAACAAGAGAAAGCATTTAAAATATCTCTGTCAGGACCCCCCCCCCCAAACCTCTGACCATGGTTTTGTGCTCTGGCACTCCTCAGAGGTGCTAGGATAGGTTCAGACACTAGAAACGCTGGCTTTGGGTTGGTCTGAACCTATCCTGGCACCTCTCTGAGGAGTGATAGAACACGAAATTCATGGTCAGGGGTTGGGGGAGGGGGGTCCTGACAGAGATATTTTAAATGCTTTCTCTAGTTAAGCATTTATCACAAAGCTTGTTGAGGAATTGGCAATCCTCATTGTTTACAACTTACAAGCTTAAGAGAATAGGGTCATGTGATCTATGACTTATTTTGACTTTTAAAAGAGGTTTTACAATTATAAATAAGAGATTCATAATAATAATTATGAAACAAATGAAGAATGACTATAAATGTATTAATAGGTCATTTAAATTAGTAATCTTTTGAATTTGTTTATTTTTATATATATATTTGTTTGAATTATAATCTTTTCTTTAGAAAAGATTGTCAAAATATGAAATTTTATCATGGGATAAGGAATGAAGATATTAGTTGTTAATCTTTAAAATGATAAAAATTCAACCTTATTTTTCATTATTTTATTTATCTTTTTATATCATATTTTTTTTTTGTTTATTAAATATTATTGAGTTATTAATATGATCTCTATTTAATCATTATTATATTACATTCATATTAATAAATAAACAGACTAATTATTAATAACTACATAACATTTATTTTTATATATGTGTTAATATTATAAACATTTTAGAAATACATTTTATTAATCATTGCTTATATAAAGGCAATGACTTGATTAAATCCATCCCTGAAGAGAGCCAATTGTGAATTCTCTATGAGTTTGAATATCGTGGCATAGTGATGACTGAAAGAGGGATGAGAGGTGGATGAACTAGTCTAAATTACATCTAAATTTATCTAATAATTATTGAGTTAGCATAGTGAAGATAGATGTAATCATGGACTTAAAATTTCATCGCTTCATCTCCAGCATTCTACCCGAAGACCCTAAGTCCGATTGTAGTGAGATGCACACCCTCTTTCTTGTGAAAACCGATATCCTGTTACAATATATATATTGAAACCTTATTACCCAACTCCATTTGAAATAGATCAATTATCATTTGTAGTGTTTTAGAAAGATAGAAAAATTTTATATTTTTTTTATATAAATTTGAAGTATGTTATTTATATATTATTTTGATATTATAAATTGGTTATAATGATTGATGCATCAATGTGACATAATTCAAGGCATGATTAATTAGTGCAATTTAAATTAATCGTAACAATAATTAAATTTTCCTATAATTTCTCATAATTACTAAAATAAATGTAAATATTTGAAAACCAGGCACTCTCCACAAACCTGGGAGCTTAATTGTAAGTATAGGGGATTTGAACTCAGATTTTCAAACACCCTTCAACTATTCACACTATCTCATACAACTGATACACATGACCACACACATGTAGAAAAGATAAATAATCACCAATAGACTTATTTCGTGCTAAACCAGCACTCATCAGTTGGTCCAGATTATATATATGTGTGGGAGATGATAACCTGGACCAACTGATGAGTGCTGGTTTAGCACGAAATACAGATATTGGTGATTATTTACCTTTTCTACATGTGTGTGATCATGTGTATCAGTTGTATGAGATAGTGTGGATAGTTGAAGGGTGCTTGGAAATTTGAGTTCAAATCCCCTATGCTTAAAATAAATGTAGTTTAAAATTTGGTATAATTTTATATTGGTCTTATTAAAAGGATGAAATAGAGAAATATGATTTATTAGATTTGAAAGTAGTTTAAACTAAATTTAATCCAGTTTAATTAATTGATAAGTTGCAAATTCTGAATCTATTACTACACCTTAATGTCTTCGCATGAAAACTTCCATCTTGAACTCCTAGTTAAGAGAGTACATTATGAAAATGTAGAAGATTATTTATATATTAAAATCAGTGGGCCGATTTGTTGATTTATTATAATTAAATATATATATTGAACCGAACACACATCCAAACACTTGAGGGCGCCACCAAATTAGTCTATCCGTTTAGAAAATTATTTGGCCTCGATAAATGCACGATGCTAGCTCACCTCAGAGCATGCGTCATATATCTAGTAAGATATCAGCAACAAATAGCAGTGAAATTTAAATAAATAAAATATTTATTAATTACTAATATAACACATAAAAAACCAATAAATATATTTGAAATAGATTATTTTAATTTAAGATGTTTTACTAAATAAACAATCCAAAACAGTTTATTATTGTCCGCAATTCAATAAACAAATCTTAATTATCTTTTTATCTCAATAGTTCTTTAAATCGCTAATGCAACTACTTTAACGAAATAACATTAAAGTCGTAAACTTTCGATCTTAATTAATTTAAAACTTATATTTTATCTTATATTCGTGTGGGCTAACCTTGTCTACAATAATCAGAGCCAAAAATGAAGAAGGTGCCATTCATACGCCAATCTCTACAATAATAACCCTAACTGCCCTACCTGCGCTAAGTAATACGGGTAATTCTAAACGTGAGAAAAGAGATCGTAACTTGTCGGAGACTTTGCCGACAGAAGCTCTAAAGATCCATATTGGATATAGCGGTATTAAAATGGAAGGCAGGGCGAGATAGCGACAAATCGCTATTCAAAAATACATTAAATTCATATATATCGTTCTTTGGACAGGGACATGGCTGCCAAAGATAGCAGCAACGAAGAATATAGTAAATCTTGGAAAATTTTAAGATGGACAAATATGCATCGCACACACACAACTTTCTAATAATCTACTAACAAAATAATAAGACAAACACTTCCACAAATTAGTCAATTGCACAAAACAAGTACTTCAAGCAATAAACTGTTTCGTAAATCACGTGAGTAAAGTACAGTAATTAGACAACTTTCTTACGAGTTCATTTAATAAATAATAAAGAATTAGAAAATAAGTAAATCTTTGACAATAAAAAACTTTATCATTTATTTTTAAACCGAATAGAAATGTGGGTTATCAAACAATAATGACTAAAGATTAGATTACTGAATAAATAAAGTGCGAACATTTTACTGGGAGCCTGTAATGCAGCAGACTTTGGATTTTTGGAGTATGTTCAAATAAGTGGTGTCATTCTTTTAGTAGGTAGTTGAGATAGAAGTTTCAATGTCTATGTTCATTAGTGAAACAGCAGGTTGGTCGGGTCAGTAGTTTATACCATGGTGGGAAATGGAGTTATACTGGAAGAGGGGAGTTTGTTGTTGGGGTCCTTTAGCCATACATATTATCAATGCAAATGTTGGAGATGGTTGATCCTTCCATTTTCTGAAGACTGCTTGGTTGCTTTTAAATGGATCATATAATAATTGGAGATAACCACCGTAGCTTCTTTGGAAAAATTTATAGTAACTAGCAGCCAAGTAACTGGAACTTTTCACGAAAAAGTGTAGAATAATAACAGTTCACATTCACTCAGAAATTGAGGAAAGGCGAATGAAAATGAGCGAAAGTTGGCTCTCTCGTAATCAAAGTGGATACAGCTAAAAAAAATTTAGCTTTTATAAGTCTCCAGTTCTATTGTTCGTCCACTTGTTTTCTTGGAAACATCTAGAAGAGGCATTATTAAAAATAACTCCAGATAATCTAGTATTTTTAAACTGTTAATTAAATTCTTAATATTTCCAACTAATTATTTTTATTACAATGCCTAAAAATGTTTTATTATCACAGATTATATTTTATTTTTAGATTAGGCATTGTTCGAAATAGATAAAAAATAAACTTTTACAAACCTCATGCAATTTTCTCTTTTAAAGTTCTTTTTTCTTACAAAAAACTGATTTATACTTATTAGCATGTATGTGGTTATATATCTTATATTACGCAAATTTAAAATGACAAAATATAAAATTTTAATAACAAAATTAAAATTTTTTTGTCTTGATTGGTGGTCGAGAGGTCAGCGCGACTGCCTTGCACTTGCAGGCAGTTGCCCGGGTTGCGGGTTCGCGTCCCGGCCGATGCTATGACACTTAAAAAAAAAAAAAAAATTAAAATTTTACAACTTAAATATAATCTTTAACCCTTCTTCTATCTGATATTTGGAAAATATAAATTTCTATTTTTTTCATATCTTGGGATGCAACGAAGAAGCGTTTCAATATATATATATATTTATAACTTTCCATTTCACACATATTCCTTAATTAGTGAATAAAGGTATCTGAAAAAGATAAATGAGCCCCCAAGATGCATTTTATGCCAAAACAGTTTTTTAAGCTGACCCAGACCATGACCTCTACATGGCACATTAGTCTTAGTACTTTTCAACATCAAGTTATTATAATTCATTCTAAAGATCCTTCGCTCAAAATTATAAGAAGTTGTGCTTATTAATAATAGATATATTAATCTTTAATTAAAGTCCATATCTGAGTTAAAAATAATATAAATTCTAGCCTAAAACATGATTAGTAATAATCATTAAGGCATTTATCTAGGAAGGGGGATGCTACAGTTGTGAGTGCAAAAACTTTGGGATGTTTAGATTAAATTCTAATAATATATCAATTATGTGTAAGGACAATAGACAAGAACAAGTTAATTCAATTGTTACTAATTCTTTTCTGATCCAATGTAATATCTGGTAAACTGAAAATACAGAAAAGGTAGTTTTTTAATAAGATGCAGCTTTATTACTGCTTAGTATGCTTTCAATATATTTTTACTATATCATATTCGTGTCTATAGTAGTCTGATTAAATAGTTCTTTTATACCAATGTTTAATTAACTGTTCATGTAGGACAGGGGTGGGAAAATAACAGTCCAAGGGCCGCATGCAGCACGTCAAGACAATCAGAAAAATCCACCTTGAACTGAGATTTCCTTCCCGTGCATGACCGAAGATACATCTCATATTTTCCATTAGGATGGCCACGTCAATACGCATGCGCAGTGTAGATATGATGTGCAGTGCTTTTTCAGTTGATCTGGTTAATGTCAATTTTGTCTTTGCATCAGCAAATATATACATTTCCAACTTTAGTGAAACCATGAACCCTCCGAAAAATTGTAAAAACGATGATGAATGTCATGGGTTTAATGAAGAATGGACAAACAAATATTTCTTTGGTAATATAGGGAATAAAGCAGTGTGTTTATTGTGTCATGAAAAAAAGGTGCGGCCCTCCGCTAACCTTCGCTTCCACAAAGTGGCCCCCGATGCGGCCCTCCACCAACCTTTGCGGTCCCTGAGCCAAAACAATTGCTCACCCCTGATGTAGAGAATTCTTAGTTGTAATCTTTGCATGTGGTTGTTCAATCAATAATGAGTCACTTCAGAACTGGTTTTGAGGGAGGACTTTCAATTGGTCAAAAAAGTGTTTGTTTAGGCAGTTCTATTGAGGCACCATCTTGCCTATCACAAATATAAAAAGATCTAGAAAAGATGATGCAAAAATGATCTATCTCTCAAAATCTGGCTAGACCACAATGCTTGATGGTTTATTCATTTAATTATCATATCAGTAAATGATAATAGTGACATAATCATTGTAATTATAAAAATAAGTACTTATATATATATATATAAGACCTAGAAAGAGACCACATGTGAGTTAGCTGAATGAAATAAAGAAGCTTGCTGATATATTGTGGAAAAGAGACTGGAGATCAGAGAATCTGAATTAAAACATGGAGAGATCTTCGTCCTGCAGTTGATTGAGAATGATGATGTTGATGATATGTGTGGATGTGTTGACATTTAGAATTACAAACTGTGATGAGTTTCTTCAAATCTTGAATTATAGGACAACACATATATCTAAAGAATTATAAAGTTTAAAGCTGACTATACTGCTCTTAGTGCAATTGCTTTTCATAGCATGAAGATTAATAGAGCAAGAAGATGGCCACAAGTTTCTTTAGAAAGGCAGATTATTGAAGATCACATGATGTCAGATTTGCTACAAAGTCTAATTTGGTATATTATATTCAAAGACTAACGATAAAATTGTTTTGTATAATGATACCTTTGTCCATTTCAGAAATACTTATATTCCAACATTAGATTAAGGAAATCCAGAAAAAGAAAGCTTATATTTCTTGGTGGACCATGTTATTGCATAATGACTTACTGCATCAAACATGAAGGAGCAGTAAATTACAACTCAATGTTGTCATAAGTAATAGTACTGGTTCTGTGAATTCAATATCTGTTATCACTAAACCTTTGCGTAACGCAGAGACTGATTGTTTAAGCATAAAAATCATTATAAAGAAACTTAAACTATAAAAACTTTGTGTATTGAGCTATAATAAACTATAAGTAATTATACATAAATAAAATATTAAATACAATGTTAATGTGTTTTCAATGCTGAATGCCTTTTTCAAAGGCGAGCAGTATACTCAAATTGAAAAAAAAACCACGAATTTTTACACTTAATTGTGTAAATTCCAAAATGTTCTCAACCAAATACTATTTTCCTATTCATTATTAAGTCTATGCTATTAATAAACCACATTTCTTTTATTTTTATTTTACTCCCATTACATTCGCTACAAAACATCCGTATTTTAGGGTTAAAAACATTCAACATAATGATAGGAAATGGAAAATAAAAAAGCATGTTTTATGAATAATGTAGCCTGAATAATAAACATAAAATCTAATATCATTTGTTTGAGCATGTTTTGAAGCATGCACAATTAAATGTACAAGTTTATGTTTCATTTTTTTGTCTTAAATGCAATGTTTGCCTTTAAAATAATGCTTACTGTTAAGGTTGCACCTTACTAAATCTTATGATCCGAACCCTTTTACTATTCCCTGACTGAATACCAATTAATAATGACTCAAGACTACTTCGGTTAAATTCAGTGCATTTAATAAATTTAATTTACAATGATTTAATAGATTAACTGATAATAAATATTAGAGTAACTTTGGCATTTTATACACATATTTACGCATAAGCCCGTAGACATACAAAATAATAATAAATATCATTCCGGCCTGTTTAGTCCCTAGCTTGGTTTCTCACACTGGAGGCAAGCTCTCAACTCTAGAAGCTACTGGGAAAAGGGTGACCCCCAGCACCCAAATTTTAATCCATCCATGGGTTGAGCTTCTCATTAACTGCTTTCCTTTTTCTCCTCCAACTTGTATGTCTTCTTTCATTGTTTTCTTCCTACAACTGATTGGCTGGTAATGCACATGTGTTGGATTCCAGAATGTTTTACCTTTTGTTAACTTTAATTACTTTAATTAACAAGTTATTATTAGACTCAAATTCTTGATATCAATGTCAGAAATCTGACTAACAAAGGACTCTATGGAATGATTAGATTGGCAACGCACATTAGCATTGCCATCTGGTTGGTCAGAAATAAACTTAATTTTGAAAAATGAATAGATTACTCCATTGAAGAGCTCTTTTATAACCTACTTAGTGAGGCCAGAGACCACGACAAAAAAACCTGCCAATCCTGGCTTGCAAAACAAACCTGAGACAAATTAATTTGGAAAAATATCCGCATCTTCTAGTTCCTTGCTACCAAAGACAATAAAAGAGGAGATGGTGTCAAAATAAACTGAATAATCAAATTAGAACTATTGGAGGTTCGGCCTCACCAATTTAATTACAATTAATCTTACGGACATGTAATCAAATTAATGACTTTTTGACTCGGTCTTCATTTAATTGACCAGGATTGCTTTTAAACCTTGTAATAATAAACAGTATCCTTTATTGAAATATCTACAAAAGTTAATTCCAAACCCTATTGGATGTACACAAGGTGACCCGGATGGGCAGGTTGACAGTTTGTAGTCACTGCAGATCTGCACCTCTTAAACTGACATAAAATCACTCCCATTGGATTAGTGTTGGTCTGGTAAAATCATTAGTTCATCTTGTACTAGGACATTAAGGAAAATGCTTGTTTTAACAACCAGTTGATTCAGTCCACCTTTAGTTGACCTTGATTGCCAGTAAACTTTGTAACCGTATATATTACTATATTGTCTTTTTTTTATGTTAATTAGAAAACCTAATTCCAATTCCTATCGAATGTACGCACTGTGATCTGGGAGGGCAGTTCGATAATTTGTAGTCACTATGCATCCGGATGCCTAAAATTAATATAAGCTTATTCAAATTGTCTCATTATTGGTTTTGTAAACCCGTTCACTCAACCTTGTTATTGGGGTATGAATAAAATTTGGAGGTTTTGTAATCTATGTAACATGTTTTAATTAATATAGTTTATTGTTGAAACATTTCTTTAATTATTATGAAGTATATTTTTATCTCATTATCACTAATTTTACTTTTATGCTATAATTAGAATATAATCTTTTTTCTAATCTTATAACTTCTAATTATTTTTAGTTCTGTATTTAAAAGATAAATCTTTTAATTCTACAATTATTATTTTTTTATTTACTATTACCTTTATATGTATGAGTGTATACCCATACACATACATGTCACTTACCAAAAATGTATTAAGGTTATATTTAATCTTCTTGATATTTCTTCATGTAAGTACTGTTATAATTGCATATTCATGTTCGAAACAATGGCATTTTATGGATTAGTCAAAAGTATAAGAACACTTCCAAGGGTACAGAATGTTAGGCATCATAATTTCAAACTTATTGATAAATTAATACATTGTACAGGCTTAACCCTGCATTTATATATGTAATATATGCAGGGTTTGAACTCAGACTTTCACACAACCCACCACTCTCAGTGCCATCTCATATTGCTGACCCATCTGATCACACACATGTTGAAAAGATAAATAATCACCAATATACGTATTTCATGCTAAACCAGCAATCATCAGTTGGTCTAGATTACTATCCTCACACATATATATATAATCAGTACTCAGCTTTATATTAAGATAGCCAATATTTATACTTTACTGGACAGGCTTCAAACTATTCCAAGTCACAACTCTTTAGCTTTCCATTTCATTGAAAATCTGATGATGGAACATTCAAAGCCCTTGATAGTGCCAAGGTTGTCATCCTACCCATGTTGACATATTAGTCATTCTGACCCCTCATGTGCAGGAGAATAATCCATTGATAGGAAATTTGATGTACGTTTATTCTCAGATATATGAAAAAGATTGATCATGACTGTTTTGTTAATGACTTGATTAAAAGAAATGGGATACTCTACGCTTGACTGAATAATAAAATGACTGACAAGATTTTCAATCAATATAAGGGTTTAATGGTAGATTTTAAACGACTGACAAGCCCTTTTAAGTTTTTTGGCAGTGGTAATATAGCAACACCAGGAACTCAAGATTCATGAATGGCAGCCCAGCTCTGTTACTTCCAAAGTTTAAACTCTTTATGAACTTCTGAGAAATAAACCATCCAATTAGGAATTTATAAAAATGGCTTGCACTGTGTGCTTTTATGCAGTCCCAAAAAAAGGTAGATTCTGGAAAAGTTCATTTGCCACTGCTCAATTCTATTACTTCTTGCACTCAAACTCTTATGAACTACCAGGCAATAAAGCAATTTCATTTTTTTTAATGATTGGCGACATGCAATTGCAGAATTATGATGCAGCCATTTTCTGAATATCATCCTTTAAGTTGTTTAAGGATGCACTTAAAAAAAGCATATGACTTTATTGACGGGAGTTTATACGAAGTTTGAAAGCCAGAATTGATTCTGGGACCTCTCAATCCCAAGTCAGAAGCTCTACTTACTGCACTAAACTGCGCAGAGCAAAAAAGTTAATGGGTTTATTGTTCAGAAGTTCATAAAAAGTTCGAGTGCCAGAATTCATCCTGGAACATCCTGATCCCAAGAAGGGAAAATAATATATGGATCTAAAAAATGATTGTGTAATCCTATTGAATGAGTGAATGGTCTCTTTTATATGATAATGATGACATTTTGAACAGACAGACCATTTTAAACATCTTCAGAATAATGGATGCAGGAGTTAGACCAATAAGCAGACTGTATTTGATAAAGTATCCATCCTGCTATATTTGGATAAAAAGATCCAGTTTGATAAAGTTAAAATAATATTAAAATAGAAAGGCTATAGATCTTATTTAGAATACCTGGAGGTTTTTGTTTCTTTCTTTCCACCAGAATAATTTTGGCCATATTTGTCTGCAAGCAGTTGCTAGTAAATAAATAAATTAATCATAGAGGGACCTTGTATTTTATGGATAGTGCATTAGCCTACTAAGCTGTGAATTAGGGATTCAAATCCAAATAAAGCTTAAGAGATTTCAGAACGCTGAGGATTTCTTAAACTGACCCCTGATTTTTTTAGATAGCTAGTATGCAACAATTTAAGATGGTCACCATGATTTGATCAGAATACCGGAATCTAACTATTCCCAGTTGGAGAGCAATGGTTTTAATGTGATCAGAATTAATCGCTAAGTGTAAATATACTGATCATTAAAAAAATAAAATAATAATTACAATATAATAAGCCACTTCTATTTGTGTGGAGAAAATAAACAATCATCCACACACATGTCAATATCATATTCTACCACTATTATTAATAATAGTATTATTAAAAAAAATTATATAAAAAAATACTAAAACAAATCATTTCTAAGCTTTTTTACCTCGAGGAACTGTAGAAAAATCTAAGATAAGTCTTGGTAATGATGAACCAGTTACTGAACCAATTTCAGATGCTAACGTATCACCACTGCAACATGCCAATTGAGATACAACTGCTATTGCCAACCATGAAACATTATAACGTTTTGAAAAGTCTATTGGCCACTCCCCGCATCCACCTTCTACCATATAAATAAGAGCTAGATGAGTAGCAATTCCACCATTACAAAGAACTTGAACCCAATTCCTTTGTCCACCTGACAAAAAACATATCAAAGCATATTAAAACTGCACCCACACATACTCATAATCATTAACTCAGCATTTTGAAACAATGTACTTTATAATTTTAAACTGCTTCACCACTTTCCCTCTTGAAACACTCATTTAACAGTACTTTAAATTAATAAAATTTAGTTAAGCATCTTTATTATAAGAATAATATTATTAAAAATATGTTTTAAATGTGTTAAACAGTCATCATTCATTAAAAAAATATCAATGAAATATATAAATATAAACTGTGTAAATGTAATTGTTATAAAATATAGTTTTCAGACAGTTTAAAAACTGTTTCCACTCTTATTGTAGTGCTTCTATTAAATCTTTACAAAAAAATACACTTCTCAATATGTGCTTTTCACACAATACTTTATTGACAGTTTCGACTAAGTAGCAGTCTTCTTCAGAAATTTCAAAACATCTTACAACTAGCTATTCTTATCAAAGTGCAAATTTCTGAAGAAGACTGATAGTTATTCAAAATTGTCAATAGTTTTGTATAAAGTGTATATGTGGAGATTTTTTGGTAAAGATTATTGAGACTAATGTAGCATAGTTGAAACATTTAATCATAACAAAAATAAATAAAGCATTTTTTATAGTTAAATGGATGTTGAAAATATATATACAGAACATTAACAGTATATACAGAACATTAACAATATAAAAAAAATCTTTAGATTGGCTAGTTACCAGAGTAATTTACCAGTATAAGTGATGATATTGATTAAGCAACTTCATGTTAAATATAAAGCTACAAATTCAAAATACTCCAGTGCCTGATTTCTCTCTCTTTTAAGTGTTTACACAAAATAATTCATCTTCATAACAAACATGTAAATTTTTTTTTAGAAAAACAATCATAAATGAGTATGGATATTCCATCTTCACATAAAATTAAATGATAGAAAGACTAAAAATATAAAATCAAAGATGAATTTTGTGATATTCTAATCACAAATATATCCACCAATATCACATGCTGTCTTGTAACTGATTTATTTAACGTTTTACAATACTACTTTTAACTTCCTCAGCAATGTTTACTCTTTAAAAGATTTCGGCATCTCTAATTATGCTCTCCAATGTTTTCTGTCTTTGTGTTTAATGAGAACAATCAATATTGATGTTCTTGGAGTGTCTTTGAAATAATTCATAATATAAATAGAGTCTGTCTCTCTCATAAGAACTGTGTTCAAGTTCGCTATAAATACTTTTTTAAAAAGCCTGTCACCATTCATTTGTTTCACATGCCCAATTCATCAAGGATGTGCTTTTGCAATAGTGTATTCAGTAATACACACATGACAAACTGATGAACCTATTAATAGGATTTATTATTTTGTCATCCTATTTGTTTAAGAATCTTTAAATAAAAATTTTCCAATGTCTTTATGTTATATTGATTGAGACCTAAGTCTCCCTATGACATAATAAATTAGGTAAAATAACAGTCTTGTATAAGGCTCTGAAGATTTTGATGTAATGGTAGACCAGCAGACTCTGGAACTCAAGGTTCATGAATTACAGTCCAGCTCCATCATTTCTGGTCTCAAATTTCTTATGAACTCTCAAGTGATGATTATTTATTATTACGATGTTAAAATAGCTTATCTATGATCTTGCTTCATTTAGCATCAGCACATTGGAGCCTGTATTGCATTTCATCATTTAAGTTTACCTTCCTAAAGCTATTAGATGTTCAAATTGTTTCCCATTTTCAAATCGATAAGCATCCAAATTTAAAAAATGCTAAAGATCTTTTTTCAATCAATAATTGATAAAGGATTTGAATATGATGCTCAGAAAATCATGTGATGTTTAAATAGCAGAAGTAATCGAATGGAACTATGATCCAGGGACTTTTAGACATGCCTAATACTATATAAAACCACAAAATGGTGGATCTATGAACTAAAGGCTTTTGTACTATAGATAAGGTCACTTCTAACATTTGGACACCATATGATCTAAGTGAAAAACCATCCAAATACAGTATTTTATAAAACAATAAGAACATAGTATAGATCATGTTTGAACTAGAAAGAATAGTACAATCATTAGTTACACTGTAAATCTAGAAACCAAGAGGACTGGTTTTTGCTTTTAATCACTTAAAAATAAAAATTTCTTTATTAAATCTATATCTTATCTTGATGCTTAATTTATAAAACAATTAATAAACTATTCCAATTTAATGATAGAAAATAAAGTTGAAGCTATCAATACCAGTTTTCATTCAAATGCTTCAGACATTCTGCCAGCAGCAATAACATTTTCTTCCATTGTGCTGTGAAGCTAATATCAAACACTGCTGCAAATCTTTTTATTTAACAGTGTCAAATGCCTTAAATAAATCAATAAAAGCAATACATAATGAATGCCTTTGGTTCTGATATTTTTCCTATACTTTCCAGGCAAAGAATACTATATTTGTATTCCTTTTTGATTCATTAAACCTACACTGAATTTATAGTGAACTTCAATTTATGACTGGAAGCAATTCAACAACTGGAATCAATCCAATGATCTTACATTCCAGAATCTGGTAGTCTACCATTCCACTAAACTATGCAGGATATTATTTCATTTTTTCTCTCCCTTCATTTTTAAAAATTTGAACAATGGAAATATTTTAAAAGTCAGTTGTCACAATTTCACGAGACTACATACACCTAAAAAATTCCAATACTTTTAAAGCTTACATATCACCACCATATTCTGAACCTTCTCCAGCAAGTCTTTCCATGTTTAAGATTACATAAATGTTTTGACTTGATTATGATGGATATTATTGTAAAACAGTACATAACATGGACATATCAATGAAAGCAGTCCTCCCAATTCTTGAATCATCTTTATTTTTTAAAAAACATATCACCCATTATCATATGGAGGAATCCAATCCATGGATTTACAAAAATTACTTTATCACTTTTCAGGACCATTTATTACTTTCAATACACATTAAAAGTTCTAAAGTGATTACAATCAGCAAATGGTTGTATCTCTTTTTACCGTTTTAATTTAGCAATCATTTTAAAGGCCTTCTTAGCAATTGATTAACTTTCACCTTTAAATTCCCATCTGGGTTATAAAGCTCCACATCCAACGTATTATTCTGCCAAGCAAAAAATACCATATTATTTTTTATTAAATAAGTTCCATTTAATAATACCATTGACAGGTCTATTATTTTTAATAAAATTAAGAATTGACTTTTTTCATAACCAAAATGTGATCCTTGAGAGAATCCCACATCGGGTAACTTGACATCCAAAGGTCTAAATTATCAATTTTAATGTTTAATAGGTGTTGAAAGTTACTTCTAAAGAACTAATATCAAGATTCTCACATATATATTTGGAACTGTACTTAATACTAATAACAATATTACATTTCTTTCATGTGCTTATTTATATATTTTCAAGAGAAAGTAGTAAGCATATGTGAGGATCACATGATGTTATTGGTATTATCAATCCTATTTAAAAAATAAAAGGGGGTTATAGTTGTTATAGAATTAAGCTCTTTAAAATATACTGAAACTGACCTTCCTGACAATGCAAGGCCATTAGCCTGGATTTAAAACTTTGGATTTTTTTTTTTAAATTTCAAAGTCATTAACTTAAATAATACAAAGGAGTAAAAAGTGATTGTTAATGCAAATCAGAAACTAATCTGGAAATGGGAATCTTATAGCACTATAAAATCTGGTTCTATTGATTACTCAAGCTTACAATAGATGGCTCTAGAGTAGAGTAAACATAATTGCAACTGGATCTAATTTTTTTTATGCAAATATCACTTTAACACTGGAGGCTATTAATCTATGATCTGTCCAAATCTGATGCATCTGAAAATATTCATATAATGTAAACTTTTTATGTATTTTGACTCCTAACTATAATGCAATCCATGAGATAGATAACATTGTTTTGGATATGAATACATCTATGTTTCTTTATAGCAATTTTTATGCCTAAGCAAAATGTTAATAATAGTACGTTCATGTTGGATAAAAATACTAAGTATGCCTAAGCAAAATGTTAATAATAGTACATTCATGTTGGGTAAAAATACTAAGTTCATAGAACCAATTCCATTATTTCCAATAACTTTAGGCCAATGTTTATTATAATATTTGCATTAAAGACTACAAGAAAAAAAGTGGTCTTTCTGGTGGTTGTGATGTAATAACATTATTTCATAAATAAAGCTGTGTCTCTCTGAATTCTCTTAATCTAAAAACATAAACATTAACAAAATGCAGTTATCATGATGCAAACCAATTTAAATCAACTGATACATCTGGAAACTTTAACAATAGAAGATATCAAAGCAGACTTTATATCAGTTCCAACATCATGCGGTCTCACTTAATAATTTGCTTTTCTAAAAAAAAAAAAACTTGCAGCCATTGACCCATTCTATTAAATTCCTTTCCTCTGGAATATAAACTCCATGAAAAGCAACTATACTGAAAGAGTTCTAACATTTAAGATACTATATAAACAAAAAACTAAATAAAGAAATTATGGATGATGTTATAATTTCAAACGTATATAGTGTTTCAGTCGAAGATGGAAGAAAAAATGGTAATAGTAACAAATTGAATGTATTTCACCATCATAAGGAATTCAACTAAAACAAAACAGACAATATCTCATTCTGAGGCATGTGATCAGGGTATGATAGCTCTGATTTAACAGCATTTAATAAAAATAATACAATATAATCTATCTGACTGCCAATCAGTTTAATTAATAATAAAGTTACAGAAAAAAGATGGTATAGACTTACCTTCTTTATAATCCTCTTCCATTAATTTCTTTTGCTTAGATCTAAATTTCGATGCCAAGGAACCAGAAATAAAAAATGTTAAAAGGGAAGCCATAAAGCAGTAACTAGAGAGTGTTAAAATAAATCCAACAAACAGACCTAAAACAATATGAATATAACATTTTAATACATGTTAGAATGTTGATCTCTAGCATCATTCTGAAAAATTAAGATCAATGACACTAGATGGCAGTGTAATAAAATTTCCTCATATAATGGTCAGAAGGAAATTAGGTGTGTTGTGGTAAAGTTTACTGTATGTGATAAGGTTTATTATTTGAAATGCTTAAATAAGATTAGGAATGGTATGGTTATGTAGATCAATGTGGATGAAAGAGGTGAAAAAATGGTTTCTAAGTATAGATAGTTTAAAGAGAAAGTTAGGACAAATGGAGCATGGAGCAAAATGTAGTTAAGGAAGATAGGAGTAGTGACAAAAGATATGGATGACAAAATAAAGTGCAATGAAGATATGGTTAACCAAAGAATAAATAAGATAGAGGAAGAGATAAAGAATATAGAAACAAAATTTAAATCATTAGAGATGAAGTATGAGCAGATTAAGGAATTAATGAATAGAAACAATAAGGAAGAACTAGATAAGGAAGCCCAGAAGGTGGAAGAGAATGTTATGGATGAAGTAGGGAAAGTAAACTATGAGAGAATATTGATAAAAGACTATAATTAGAGGATGTGATGTAATTGCAAGGGAAAATAAAAACAGGTATATAAGAATATGTTTGCCTGGAGCTAGAATTAGGGATGTTACAGATAAGATAAAGAAACAAGGGAGTAGAGATGTTTGTTATGGTAAGAACAAATAATTTGTCAGAGCCATTGGCGAGTAATGAATGAGTACAGAGATTTGATTATTAGTTTGAGTAAGATTAAAGGAAGAGTAGGAATAGTTGGATTATTACCAAAATTTGACAATAGGTATATGTTCTATAAATGAGAAATTGAAAAAATTATACCGAGAAATAATGTTATGTTTGTGGATGTGTGGGATTTTTTTTTATTAGTAAGAGGGAGTTACATTGTAAAGATAAATTGCACTTAGCAAAACAAGAAAGTGAAGTATTAGAGAGTTTGATTTATAAAAAATATTATAGTTTGGGAAACTTATAAAGAGGAATAGGGTTTTAAATTGCAGAAGAAGAATGAATGGGATGTAAGAAATAAACAAAAAATGAGCTGATTTAGATATAAATATCAATGTGGAGAGTGAATGGGTCTGTAAAATTAATAATAAACAAGGTATTTACAAATGTAATAGAGAAGAAACAGTCAAAAGAATTTATAAAAGGATAGTAAGAAAAGAAGAAATTGTTAAAATTGGATATTTGAATATGCAAGGTGGTAGGAGACCAGAAAAGTGGCTGGAATTAAACAAAGCAGTTAAAAATGAAGAGCTTGATGCATTAGTAGTGGAAACACACCTAAGATAAGAGCTTATATTGGAAGACTTGGTATGGCAGAGTATAAATAGAAAAGAAAAAAGGGGTGGTGGGAAAGGAATAATGTCAAAACAATATTTAAATAGTTTAAGTGTCAAGAACATTTGTTGTTTGAGATAAGGTTAGGAAGACAAGAATGGATGGTGACTATAGTATATAGATTCACTGGGGATAGTCAAACTATAATGGAGTGGAACAGTAGCATATATGAATGTCTAATTAAGAATATGCAGAGTTTCAAAAAAGGGCGAAAAGAAAATAATGGTTATAGAGGATATGAACGGGCATGTTGAAGAAATTGATGACATAGATAACAAGAATGGACAGTTTTTGAAGAATTTTTGTCAGAGATTGAATTTGAGCATTTGAAATTTATTAAATATTTATGAGGCACAATACACATGGTCTAGAAATAATATATTTCACACAAGAGATTATGTATTAGTAGAGAAAGAGGAATAAATAAAGTACAGAAAATTAAAGTGTTTGATAATGAAGAGAGAATATGTAATAGTGATCATAATTTCTTTTTTAATAGAAATGGATAGTAATGTGATGGAAAATAGTAATAAAAGTAGAAAGATAGTGAAAGATGTGGATGGAGAATGAATGATAAGAATAAGTTAGAAAAATATAAAATAAAAGTAGAAGAAATCATGGAAGAGTTTGTTGGGGGTGAATTTAAGGACTGGTGCAGTGAAATAGAAAAAGTGCCAAATAGGGTTTTAGATGAGAACATTCAGAAGAATAAAAATAATAGAAAAGTGAGAATTAGTAAAAGTGTAAAAGAGAGGGAAAAGCATGCAGAGAATATAAATGTGCTATTAAAAACAAAGAAAGTGAAAAGGACATTAATATTAAATGGGGAAAATATTTAAAAAAAAATAAGTTGGCTAAAATAGATAATTATAGAGAGAGAATGAAATTAAATAGTAAATTATTGGAGGGTATTAATAAAAGTGGAAGAGATGGGAATAAAAAATTTTGGAAATATATTTAAAAAAAGGAATGTAGAGGAGAAAAGAAGTAGTATTACTAGAAGATAAGGAAAAAGAGAGCAGCTCTAGAGTATTACTAGAAGATGAGGAAAAAGAGAGTAGCTCTAGAGAAAAATTAGAGACAATCTTAAATAAGTATGTAATGGAAATAGAAAAGATGTTAAATGTGAAGGACAGAGTGATAACAAACATAAAAGCATATAATAATGAAAATATTAGGTTTACAGAAAATGAATTGAATAAGGCAGAGAAGAAATTGAAAAGTGGAAAGACAGGAGGTTTAGATGGATGGTCAGCAGAAATGGTGATAAATTTAGGAAAAAGAACAAAATTAAATCTATTATCTTGTTTTAATAAGATGGCACAGATAGATGGGCAGCAGAAATGGTGATGAATTTAGGAAAAAGGCCAAATTAAATCTATTATCTTGTTTTAATAAGATGACACAGAAGAGAGAATTTTCAGATAGCTGGAATAATACAAAAATAAGGCTACTGTTTAAAGAGAAGGATCATAGAAAGTTAAACAATTATAGACTGATAGCAGTAATGTCAGTATTATATAAAATTTTTGCATATATGATGGCTGGAAGGATCGCAAAATGGATGGAAGAAAATAATATAGTAAGAGAAATGCAAGGAAGTTTTTGATTGGATAGGCATATAGAAGATAGTTTATTTGTGGTCACACAACTTATAGAAATGAGTAGGAATATGACAGTTGTATATGGTCTTTATAAATATAGAGAAGGCATACGATAGAGTAAAGAAAAATAGATTGTGGGTAAGTTTTATTTATGAAATTTTAGTGGATCTTATTAAGAGATAGTATGAAAATAATTATTATATGTACCAATTAGGAAATATAGAATCAGTTAAAGTTAAAAATGTGGTTAGACTAAGGCAAAGGTACCCTATGCCATCCATTTTGTTTTTATTATATTTGAGAGAAATAGACAGTGCAGATATACCATTAGCAGGTGGCAATGAAGTATAGACATTATCATGTCTTTTATTTGCTGATGATATATTCTTGTGCAAATAAAGTAGGGAAAATATGGAAGTTATGTTGAAGACATATGCAAGAGTGGGTAAAGAGATGGGGATTAAATTTAATGAAGAAAAATAAAATATAATGATGACAAATGCTGGGGAAAGAAGAGAAAGAATTTTTATTGGAGGATATAAAATTAAATGTGGTGAATAGGTATACTATTTGGGAATGGTATTAAGTAATCAGAAAAATTGCTTGGATGAATAAGAGAAAAAAATGATAAATGAAGCAACAAAAGAAGGGGAATGAAAGAAATTAACAGAGTTTTCATGTAATAAATATAATGTAGCTACAATTTTATGGAAGGTAGTGGCAGTAGCAGAGTTAACCTATGGTAATGGTGGATTAGGTGTTAATAAAGGGGTGTTAGATTACTTTAAAAAAGTACAAAGAGAAGTAGGAAGATATGTATTAGATGCAGATGTGTGGACAGCAAAGGAGGCAATTCAAGGAGAAATGGTATAGTAAAGTTATTATATGAGGAATGCAAAAAACAAAAAGGAAATGTTTGGTAGATTGTAAATTTATGAATAATAAGAGAATAGTTGAAATAGTTATTTAATTGAGATATGAGTAAAGAACAGGCAACACGATGGGTAAGAAAGGTAGTACTGTATGCAGAAGATTTGGATAAAGACTTTATGTTGGTATACTTAGATGAAAGGTGAAATGATTGTGTTAAGAGTATTATTGGGTGATATAGTGGCAAGGAATGGGATAGAAGAATAGATGAGTTAATAAAAAGTAAAGAGTTGGAGAGATGGAAAACTAGTATGGAGAGTAAAAAGAGTCTAAATATATATAGAAGTAAACAGAATACTGGGTGTGAGTTAATATATAATAATCGCAAAGAAAGTAGTTTATTGTTTAAGGCTCGAACAGGATTGTTAGAAACAAGGGAATATACATATAAATGGAAAAATGGATAATTTAGTCTGCAAGTTATGTAAGGAAGGCATAGAAAATATTAGGCATGTGTTACAAGCAGAAAGAGTACAAATAATGAAGTTGTGGAAGAATAAATATAAACAAAGTGATTATATAGACAGTGGTTTCTTGGTTTTTATGCTGAGTTTGGGAAGAGATATGGGGGATTTAGATATAAAAGCCATAGAGTTGACAAAGATAATGTTGTGAAAATGGGGATGGAGTAGGATAGAGAAAAATATGAGAAACACTTTTAGGTGGGGAATGTAAAGTGAAGGTAAGGTGGCTAACTGGTTTCTCTGGGCATAGTGGCTGAGAGAGTCTTGATACTGAGAAAGGAGAAGCTATAGTGCATCACATGATTTGTGTGAATATTTATTATCAGAAAATTAAGCACTTTTAGTCAAGATAAAAAAAAGAAGAAATTGTGTATGCATAGAAGTGGAGGAAAGGACATACTAGAAAAAGAGTTGATGGATGTTTTTTTTTAGGGTAGATGAGAAATAACCAAGAAATTTAAGTATAAAATAGTGGAGAAAATCTAAAAACGATTTTTGAAAAAATGATATAGAAAAAGTAGTGATTAAAAATAAATCTTAAGTTCATACAATATATAATAATTAGATAACACCTATTAAAAATGACTTCGGACAAAAGACTGGCTACAACTTACTGCATTGCATCAATGGTCTCTAGCCATTAGATCTCTGATAGGAGAAACTGATCTGTTTTGCACCTTTTTAGACAGCTTTTGCTTTTATTCCACTATCAAAGCAAATGACTTGGAAAGCTCAAACATCCTAAAATTTTGAACTTCAGTCAACTAGATTGGAAAGTTACATAATTTTGACACTAATCCAGCATGTATACATAATGATCTCAGTTTAAACTAACTAAAGCCAACTATGGAGAAAACAACTACTTCACGCTTCCAAATCAAGATACTTCAGATTCGCCTCTATAAATGGACATTTAGGTTAAAGATAAGATGCCCACTCTTATCTTTATGAAAGTCGCTATCTTGTGTCATGGTTTGGAAGTTTCCCTCTATCGGAAAAATATGCTTGATTTTTAAGAATTTTAAAGCGCATTGAATACAGGTTAAAGCCTGTTTAAAGTATTTACATATGCTTTCTGGGTGCTCAATAAATTAATTACTACTTTTCGATCTTTAAATAAAAATTAAAAAAACAACCAATTATATTTTGATCTTGCATTTCAACACATGAAGAACTAATTAAACAATTGGCATCCAGACTACTATAGTAACATTTCAAAAAAGTAAGTAAAATAACTGTTTCGATAAATTGTTCAGAGGCTGTACAATATCTGAGCACCCTAAGGAACGATTAAGTATTTAAGCATTTCATTTAGCTAATCCAAGCCAATTTTTTTAATTATATTAATCTGTTGAGAATCTATCATAGAATCTGAATTTTGCCACCTACCAATGAATTAAATTAGATCTTCTTACTACATTCAGTAAAGATGAGAAATGAAATCTAGTAAAGTGTGATTGGAAGTCAGTGCTTAAAGAAAAAAAACCAACTAAGACTGCAAAAGATGTATCTAAAAAACTGGAACAAATTCCAGTGTAAAGATCAGTACATATAAGCAATCATTACAATATTGCTACTTTTTGATGAGAATGCAATAATGTGGGAACAGTCAAGTCACAAACTTGGAACCAAGCATGAATGAGTGGAAGCAAGTCACAAAATTATATGAAAGATTGTTAATACCTCCATCTAGTGAGCTTATTAACCAGACTAGTTTTTCTCAGCTGTGACATAATGTTAATAAAAATCTTAAAAATTTGGATAATTATATTGTGATGCTTTCCTACTTTGATATCATTATACCATGTGGATGTAATACATGTAGAGTCTACTTAAACATTACAGAGGGCCAGATTAAAACTAAGATGTGAATAACGCTGCCAACATTGTGTTGTCTTCTACAATGAAAGTACTCATGGAATTAACCATAGATTCAAGAAACATAATAACATCCATGTCCTAGGCTGGATTGTTTACCAAGATTTGAATTAATGGTCCTGAACTTGGCAGATAATTAGATCAGCCACTATATAAGATCCTGCCCTAACTTCTGTATAAATATATAAAGATACAAATCCTACACAGAAACATGCTAGATTGTTATGATATACCTTATAATGTTTTTTGGCTACAATTTTTCATAATACACATTTGTCTCATAATCATTCATTTTTGACCAGTTGGTTGTAGCAGCTTTAGTTTTTCTATCTGTGGCAATTTCAACCACTAACTTGAGAACATCATTTTTTAAATATTAAACCCTCAGACATTTTGGACAATGATAATACAGCTTATGAGATACTAATTATTTGATCCTATTAATCCCTAGATTGTAGTTTTTGAAATTCATATTCCTATTATCACATTTTTATAATTTCATCTGTAAAAGAAATATTATATTTGTATGCACTTCCATTCAAAAAATGCAGAACTAATATGATTATTGCTTGTTATTTTGTAAAATCTTGATACTCCATTCTCACTAAACCTTTCAACTGTAGTTGAAGTGCTAATCAGCAATTGAAATACAAAATCCAATAATTAATGATATGGTTTCTGCTCCTAGAGAAATAATAAATTCTTTTATGACAATTCAGCATTTGTAAATTTTTTTCAATAATTCTGTTTTACATTAAAGATCAGCCTGTCAAGCTATTGTGCATGCGCTTTTTACGAGTGTTAATAATAAATGAATATTTGACTCCCAACACAAGATATAGTATTTAGGAAAGAATAAAATGAATCACTTATTCTTTCAACCCAAATGCTTATATATGGGCAAATCTTAAGTACTGGAAATGAAAGCGTAGCATGAGGATAGACCACTCACTTTAAATTACTGTTTATGATGTCTGTTTCTAGATGGTATAAATTGAAAAACCATTGCAAGAACTTAGTGTTTAAGGCTTTTAATAACAAGTTTTTCCATTAAACTTGCAAGAGATAACTTGATATAAAATTAAACAACAATGCTAATAGCAAAAGTGATGTAGAGTAAAAAAATGAAGAAACATCGATCTTCTGGGAACCCCAGGCCACTTATTTGAACTCCGTTCTGCCCAAATAATTTGTACAGAGAAGAGAAATGCCAAAAGAAAGGTCAAAGAAGTTTATTACATAGCAAATGACATCAATGCCATTAATAGAAGAGAGGCATGCTTTGCTCTCTCCAAACAATGGACTAATTAATTAAAAATTCAAGCACATTTACATATATGTATAATAATTCACAACAGAATCATCATTCATAAAGCTAGAGTATGGGATCTGAATACTAAATTTTGAAAGCGCTAAGCTGGCATATTAAACTTTATATTATAATTATAGCTTCACTAATGCATGTGAAAAAATCGCACATTTATAATTACAATTTTCATTGGTGAAGAGAAAAGACAATTTATTACATAAGTGATAATAATTTACATAGCAAGTTGCTAAATGTCAAAAAAAAAAGAATTTATTCATAGTGTCATAATTTGAAATAAAATTATTCAAAGACTAAATAGTATGTCTAACATATGAAAGAGTCCTTCTCTAAATATTTCCATTTATCTAACAGCAATAAATAATGTACTTGACTTTTTCAAAAAAACATGGAGAAAAAAAAAATTAAAATAATGGAATTATTTGTTGTTCAAAAATTCCTAAAAATTTTGAGGCATAAAAAACGGCCATACTCCATGTATTTCCACTAAATTATGCATGGCTCTAGATTACTGCTTCCCAAGCTGGGATAATCCAAGAGGAGAAGAACTTCATGTGCAATTGGAGGTGTCAAATAAAAATAAGGGTGGAGAAGCAAAAGAAAAAAGACATTTTTTGAAAAATCATACATTTCATCTGTTGCATAGTATAAAGCTAATTTTGTTTGTTTTTGAACTCTATGACAAGCATTTAACAATAGCATGAATGCAATAAATAATTAAAAAATTTTAATTTGTATTCAGCATCTTCAGTCTTTTATGGATTATAAAATCACACATAAATTGTATTATTTTTATTTCAATAACTTGGCAATTTACAAACGAGTATTTTTAAGGGGTTTGAACTCAGACTTTCACATGACCCTCAACTATACATGCTATCTCATTCAGCTGATAAACTTGATCACATACTTGTCAAAAAAATAAATAATCACCAATATACGTATTTCATGCTAAACCAGCACTCGTCAGTTGGTCCAGATTATTATCTCCAAACATATATGCAATCGATGCTCAGCTTTATATTAAGATGGCTAATCTTCATAATGTAGATCAATACAAACTGTAATAATACTAGCTGACTGTTCTCATGTTTGGAGCCCAGCTTTCCGCACTTGAAGTCACTGTGGCATGCGAAATGCCATGGGAGACGATCTGCTCCAATATATATGTCCGTGTGCACACGTAAAGCTCCAAGAATGAAGTAGTCTTGTTGATCCAAACTGTACTGAGATATTCCTTATTTCGATCCCTGAAGTTGATTTGCTCATACTCCTGTCCAGTGGCTCAGGTGATTCTTCATTTCAATGCTCCATACAAGAATTTACATCATTATCTCTGACTTTAATTAATGAGTTATTTCAGTCTATCTTATAAAGGAAATCTATTCATGAATTCCTTTAATTGTTTTATTTCATTAACAATGTATTCTACTCTCGTTAATTAGACTGGTATTCATTTTAGAAAATAATCTTTTTCTAATCTTAAAGTTATAAATCTTTTACTTACTATTTTAAAAGAATCGGTCCTTTAAAATTCTTTAATTTATTTAAACAAAACTTTTTCTCATTAAATTTATATCTATATATGTATGTGCATTTAAACATACACATACACATCAGATTACAATAGAATATGTATTATTTATTGAAATGCAAGTATACGGTACTTTTCGACAAGTTCATATATATAACACAAATGCTTTTTTATATGTATCTTATGCATATACAAATTAAGGTTATAATATCAACAAAATTTTAAAAAATAATTTAGTCAATAATAACAAATTGAAGGAGTACATTCCACACATATATTTCTGTGTATGTGTTCACTCATTCACATTTACTCAAAAAAAAAGTCATTGTACTGTATCATTATTTTTTAAATAAAATAAATAACAAAATATTGAATTTCATCCAATTAAATGCACTCTGGGTTATATCCTTTATCTTCAGTAACTTTTTTGTTGCTACATAATGGCAATTTTATTATCAGCAGACTATGTCATCTCCACTTGTTTGATGATTTAAGTTCTTATCGAATTTACAAAAGTTCTTAAATTTCATACAACTTTTAGCATTATGCTTAGAAAACATTAAAATGAAGTGCTTGGTAACAATCAACTCTTAAGCTATCAACAATTTCAACCTGTAGTCAAGGCAACCTCTTTAGCTTAAGAATTGATTGTTATCATCTATATTTATAAACCTATTAAAGCCTTGAGTAATTGGCTTTATTATCTAAATGAAGCACTATTCAATAAATTTGAAAGATTAATAAAGAAAAGAATATTAACGTATAATCTTTCAACATAAAATGAAGGAATGTTATTAAAAGCACAATCACGTATGGCACATGGAAAATTAGCTACTGCTGTATCATAAAATTTATTAAATTTATGAATTGTAATGTTTTTTATTTATTTATAGGTGTTTTTTTTTTTTTAGATAGCATATAATTGAAGAATATTGTTATAATATATATTGCCTAATATATTTTGATTCCATTAAATATGAGGGTATCTATAAACAGTCTAAAAATAACAATTACGCTAATAAAATTCATTTCATTACCTGCTATTGCTCCACTCATACTGAGGCTTCGTTTCCTTAGACCATAACTTGCAATAAATAATGGAATTAAAAAAGCCATCAGCCAGCGAAATAAAGGAATCGTCTCCATAATGTCTATGGAACATACAAATATATACATTAATTGGATATCACATAATTGATTCTATATTATATTTTTTGATTATATTGCAAACTTAAATAAATATCTTGAATATTTATACAAAAAAGATAGCCTTTATATAAATTTATTTTATTTACTGCTTAGCTTGTTTTCAAGTGATATTTGTAGCACTTGCATCTTTCAGGCTTTTTTTCAGGATTTAATATTTGATTATGTTTTGCTTTGTGCAAATTTATTTATATAATTTATGATAAAATCAAAAAAAGAAGAAGTTTGTTCGGAACCAAAATCCATCATTATGAATAGCAATAATTCATTACCAAACCAAGTATCAGATGATTTCATGACTCTTTCTAGCACTACAATAGTGACCTCAACATTACTCACAAATAATTATAAAAATATTGATTCAACTATTAGTTATTGCACGTTAATATTAACAGATTCATAATTTCTGGATAGTTCACCTTCATCAGGCAGAGGCAATACGATTATTGCATTGCAATAATCCAGTAATTCCTTTTCACTTCATACCTTCAGAATAGGTTTTATTTACCTGTTTAAAGAGGTTTATTTAAACTTCTTTATATCAATGATTTCAATCTCTGTGGCCAAGTTGCAATCTTTAGTATCTATATAAATATATTAAACTATTAATAAGGGTGGGATTCCACCTTTATTGTTAAAAGGTTGCCTTGACAACAGTTTGAAATTGTTGATTGTTATTGATATTGGGTTTGTCTAAGTGTTGACTGGTTTTTAATGATTACATATTTATATGTATATGCAGGGCCAATCAGAGGGGGAGACAGGAGGGGCAGCAGCCCCAGGTCTTGCAATATTAGGGGCCTCAACTTGGCAACTCAATATGTTAAACAAAAATATAAAAGGCAAAGCTATGTCACGGCTCATAGAACAGCCTTAATTTTACAGTTAAATTTCCCCAAAAAATATTCGAGAAAAACTTTTCCAAGCAGGCATACCATCAGTCAAAAACATAAGCCAGTTTAGGGATGAGGTGCCAATTTGATGACTCTGCAATGAAAGTGACTGCAGCACTCAGCAACTGGCAGAACTAATAGTGTCAGTCCCCTGTCAGTTATTTGTGTACTAACAGTGTTTTGTGATACTAACAGTGCTAGAGTGAATCTAACCTATATATCTGGATCTTATCTGCTTTCTTATTTCTTCTCTCTCTCCCCACGTTATTTTAAATTTTGAAGGGCCTCTAAAATAATAGTTGCTATTCCTGTGTATATGAGTCGGTATTGCATTTTGGACTTATAACCCATGCATATAGTCAGTCTACTGAAATTTCAATTTTTAATTGATAAATGGGTTTCTGTTTTAGTTAAAAAAATAAAACAAGAAAAAAAAATCCTCACCAGCTGGCAGATGGTTAGTCTTGTAGTTGATATTTCTCCTCGGTTCCTTCATGGAGAGGTTAATTCCTTCATGGAGAGGTTTCTAACAATTCTTTGTCCAAGTAGATATCTCTAAAACCAATTTAAGGAAGTTCAGCTTAGTTCAAAATATTAAGATATTGAAATTTTCAAATTACAAGTTTTGTTTCCAAAACGTGTGAAATGTCCATTGGATAGATATGATTTCTCTCATATGAAAAAGATCAATTAGCCAAAAGCACCTGAACAAATATACATGAAATACTATTAATTTAAAATCCGTTGGTTCCAGAACTTTTTTGTGTGTGGGTCGATTTGTAAGTGTTCACATTTTAAATATATTTTTACCAAGGTTTATTAATTTATAGGTATTTATTAAATGTGTATAAATGTGTTTGCAAATGAATTTATTCATTGCAAAGGGCTAAAGATGATGTTAAAATGATCAGAGAAATTTTGGAATAATATTTGAATCAATGGTATTCTGCCTGTTTTCTTCATCCAGACACAGCAATAAAAATAACTAATTTATCTTTCCAGATATCACAAAATCTTTATTAATTGGTCCAAGATCATATTTTTTGTACAAAAATGGAATCATCTTCAAAATAAAAGTCAAATCATTATCATCATCATCATTTTCTATCATTATCAATCCACTTCAGGGTAAAGGTCTCTCCAAGTTCAATCCATCTTCTCTGATTTCTAGCCTTTCTTTTCCATACCACCCCAGCACACTTCCTTATTTCATCCATCAATTTATATTCATAACAATTGAATTGAAATTGAGTGAATTCAATTCCTGATTGAGATCTTTACAAATTCCTTTTTAATTGAATGTAAATAATCACTTTTTAAAAAAAAGTTCATATATTAAATAAAGGATATAATATCCTAGTATAGTCATGTGCTTGTGTTGTTGTTATTCTGTCCAGATTAGTGCAATAGTAGAGTGTTGAACTGAAGGCTATGCATTCATATTTCAATTCTCAAATAGGTAATAAAAGTTCAGTTGAATGAAACTACTGTGCACAATCTTCCAACTGAATGCTCAAATATAACATGACCTCCAGAGCAATTGAATATTTTTTTTTGTTGAGTGTGGTTTACTGACAGTTTTAAAAGCTAAAGATTCTACAACTGATTTTCAGCCCAGATGAACAAAAAGTGATCAATGAAATGATTATAGTGCTTAATCTAATCACCAGGGTAATCAAACATAAAACAAAAAAATAAGCATAGTTTAATTTCCATTAGTGACATTTATGAAAAAAAAGTGCACTAAATGTACAGGGATTCTTTTTCTTAGCGTTAGAAAACAGTTTGACTTTTGAATTAGTAAGATTAAGGAATGTTAGCTTTAGCCAAAATATATTTCTGGAATTACTGAAAGTTAAGGTTGATCAATGTTATTTTTAACTATTGTCAAACCACTGCAGGATAAAAAAATATCTCCAAATTTAATCCAATTTCTTCAAACTTTTTCCACATCATACTGCTATATCCAGGCATAGCAGCTTAGCTTAATTCCTCTAGTGGACAATCATGAGTTTAGTAAGCATCAAATTAATATAACAAGGACTGTGTCAATGGGGAAGAGAAGGACTCATAGAGATTAATCCAATGATTACCTTAATGTAACAAAAGTATGCTGCTGTTGTGTTTATTGTGTGATTATATTGAATACAAACTTGTATATACAAATACATATTTACAATATACGCAACTGATATACTTTCGCCTGCTACTGTTGACTTGGGATATCATCTAGTTCCCAAGCAACTATTAATATAAGGGTTTTCTTTTAAGTTTACCTACCACTTCCAGCTGTACTATGATAACTTGCCTCATGAGTAGGTATGGTGACTCTACTGGCTGTTCTAGCAGCTTCCAGTTCTAACATGAAATTTCCCTCATTGCTTTAAGCATATAGTATAATAGATGTGTGTGCTGTCATTCAGATATGATAGTAATTTGTCATTGTCTCCTTTACCTCCAACTGGACTATTTATCCAGATCCCCTACCATAATGAAAATAATTGGATTCACTGAACATTATCACCCATTGACCTTTTTCTTCTATTAGATATGTGTTATCTATTCATATATCTATTGGTCTGTGGTGATGAATGCTTAATTCGATCAAAATAAGATGGAATCTGGGCTAATCCATTAGCTGAAGATAAGTCAAGATGTAACAACTACAATAAATGATAAACACATTTTAATAAAACTATGTGGGTTTATTGCACTATATTCAAAATCCCATTTAACATTTTAAATATTATGGATTATAGCTAAATTAAACTAACTTAAGTAATATAAAAAATAAGACATACCTGAAAATAAAATAAAATCATAATAAGCTTTAATAATTGCTGTCTTGCTTTTTATACTTTCAGAGATAGGAATCTCTGGGACTGTCAGAACTATTCCTCAACAAAAGGCCAAGAGGGACTATTATATGAGTTTTTTTAAATCCTCTTAGCCCCATATTAATTAATTAGTGTTGAAAGTCAGTCATATAAATCCAGATTTATTCTCAAGATCATGCAATCATTCACAGATCTATCACTTCTGGTGTTCAAACTGGTTATGAATTTCAGAGCAATAAATCATTTGATTACTATTTTTTAATTTATATTTTCTAATTATCAAAGTATAATTCAATTCTGTTGTATCTTCATTTCCCATATTCATTTCTTTGTATTTTCCTTTTTTGTAAATTCCACAAGTCTATTTCTTCTCTTATTTTTATCAATAAAATAAAATTTGTTAACAGCGCTTCATTTTTCAATCATTTGCCAATTCTAGCGTTAAAATCTTCCAAAATAACTTTAGAATATTATTATATCTAAAATCCTTCGATATATATACTTTTTTAATTCTCTATTTCATTAAAATAAAAATTAGTCTAAATATAAACTTAAATTATCTGTATTTGATATTTATTATTATTATTATTATTTTATTGATTTTTCTAACAATCTCTGCAATTTTATCCATCCTATACCCCTTGTGCTTCTAATGTTTCTGCTTTTGTAGTAGAGTACATATTCACTTTTTAAATGCTCACTTATTTGTCTAAATTCACAAAATCTGATAAAGATCATTTAATATTAAACAATTCTTCAAAATGATCTACAATTGTAGGCACATAAACAAAATTGCTGCATTTAACTATAGCTAATCACTCACCGTCTTCAATTATTCTCTGCTGACAATTTAACAGCCTCCAAAAAATAAGGAGCATAATTTATTTTACTCTGTCATGATTGTAAATATGAATGACTGAGAATTTATATCCCTATGCATACATCCTGGCTTCACGAAAACCTAATCAATATTTCTGTTAAAATCTACCAGGCAAGGAAAACTCAAAATTTTATTGCTCTTAATCTCAGAAATGAAAGCCAATAGTCTCACCACACTAGATTACACATGTTAGTGAGTAATCTATTTATATTTTACAATGCTAGCAATCACGTGACATTAACAGCTGCAACAAGAATAAACATATAGAGTGGATTCTAGAAAATTTGATCTGCTTGCTTTAAGATCTCAAATAGGAATGAAAGATCTCTTTTCAATTAATAACAAACTCTATAGCAGTCCGCTAATGTTATTTAGTTATATGACGTTATTAAATTTTATATTTAAATTTTGTATGAGCATTTTTTTCACATATTAAATATAATCAAAACATTGCATTTTAAATATGAAAACCAGAATTTCCAATCCGTAGTTAAACTGGTAATCTATATATTTAATTAATGGATTAGGATTAGCTTGAAATTAAAATCAATAACGAAATTATACTAAATTAAGGGAGATAGTTATCCCAATTTCATTTATTTTGAAATCAAGTGTATAATTAAAAAAAAAAATTATTAAAACAGGCAAAACTCTCTATACGTATTGCCACTCAGTGCAAACCACAGTAATCAATGGATGCCAGAAGGCTTGTACATAAAATCCCCATCTAGTGACTATTCATCCAATATCCCCAGACTAGTTTCTGGCTTGTGGCATTCATTGGTGAGGAGCCTTGGATCTGAGAGCACTGCACCTAGATCTTAGGATCTAATGCAACCCTCCAGCAGCCACCTTTTATCTCTACTTAACTACAAAACTATGAGTCTTTAATTGAAAATAAACCAGAAACTACTCTGGGGATATTGGATGAGTAGGTACTAGATGGGGATTTTATGCACAAGCCTTCTGGCATACATTGATTACTCTGGCTTGCACTGAGTGGCAATATATATATATAGAGAGAGTTTTTGCCTGCTTTTTGGCTTTAAAGAAAATATTTGTCATCATTTTAACGTTATTTTTATATAAGCAAAGTAGGTATTATTAATGAAAGATAAATGGATAGGCAGCAGAATTAATAAATTTTCGTGTATTTTAATTTTGGAATAAATACCATTATTATTTTCTGCAGTAACATAAGCAATTCAGTTTCAATTTTATTTTGCTTTTGATAATTTATTTTTGGATAACGGGTTTACGAAGTTATATGTAAAGTTAATGATTTCAAATTTTTGCTAAATTCAACTAGAATATTAAAAAAATAAATCTTTACTACGGGATTAATTTCACTACCTCTGTCAATCATGAGTCCATTAAAAATTTGAGTTATACCATTGATCTATCCTAATTGGAGACCAAGTAAAAGAATATGATATTTATTAAAAAATAAAATATTAATTCATATTTTATGCGAAAATATAAGCTCAGTTAATTCTATTATTTACTTAAATAACATATTATGTATATTTTTAATGGTCTATACCCTGAATGATATTGGTATTAGTTTTTGTAAATATAAACAATACTAGCTACATAATTTTTTCATTCTGGTAATAAAATGTCGGAATTATGAACCTCCGTTAATTTATAGTATCAAACTTACCGTTTTGACTATAATATATTCGAAATATCGTATGTATTGTCCAGAAAAAGAGAGATAAAGGTAATATTATAATTAGAAGAGCCATTTGAAACATTATTCAATTGCTTGGCACACGAATGGTAAACTAAGTTAAACCCCGTATTTGCAATAACTTTAAAAATTAACGGAGGATTTTTATTGTTAGACGTTTTATCCGAACCGGAAAAACTGTTGTTTATAAGGTATTACTCACGTATTCGCCTACATTTATCTCGGAAACATTTTTTTTTTAAAAAAATACCGATATAAGATTAGATCTAAAATAAGTATATAAAAATTATCGTTAATATATTTTTTTCACATTAAGCATTTTTCTATTTAATACAAAATAGTCATTAATCTAGAACTGAGTGTAGAATAATATTTTAATAATTCAAGCCTACTAAAACTGTAATCTCTAACAATTCGAAATATTGTATATATTTATTATCTTCATCCTGATCGAAATATTAAAATCAGATCTTCATGCAAACAACTAGCTACTTTTTCTTTGAGATTCGTTGATCTGTAATACTAATTAACGGCGATCTTTACCCCCCAGGATAAAACTATATAAAATATACTTTTTATTATAATTTAGTTTTAATTGAGCTTACAAAAACTAAATAAATCAAAAAGAAATAACGAGTAACAAATTATAGTTAGATAAATAAATCAATATTGTTGGATAAAATGATAAACCCTGTTGATACCTTTATTAATTAAAAATATATTTAGAAACTGATATGGTGTAAGATCTACATAAGTATACAAACGAGTGAGCATGTATTCTAAATCCTAGATGGTTTTTTTTTTTAATTTTAGTACATTACTTGAATAATATAAAGGAGTTAAAAATGACTACTAGAGGCTTAAATGATTTAATTTTAGTTTTGAATCCTAGTCTCCACCGAATAAGGCGAAAGCTAGAAATGGGTCTGGAAATAGGGATTTTATAATACAGTACTAAACCATGATATATAGTTTGATGAAAGGAACTGTCTTTACACAACAAAGTAAACTTATGTTGCTTTGGGATATGGATTCAGTGAATTTCAAAAGCGTTTTATGGTTTGTTGCATAAATAATTTGTAGTAGTTGGATAATTACTTCAAGTTCCCTCATAATTCATTACTATAGTATAAATGAGCTAGATTTTTCCAAATTCACTGCTCCTAGCAGGTAATGAGAATCTATTTCAAGGCAGTGATGATAGGCAAACACTACTAATCAGTGAATGATATCATAATTGCTGACTACTATACGTGGTAGTAACTGGCTATATATATGAACATGTGGTAAAGAGGAAATTACAGTAGATGTCAGTGACTATTCTGCATGCAGTCTCAAATAGCAACACTTTCCTCTTATATAAATGATGTCTTATTGTACTGTATTACTACAATGGTCAAATATCCAATACAATTTATTTGTCCATAATGTTGTCACATACATATAAATAAATAATCAAAATAAGATTGAAATAAACAACTATTGATAAATAGAGTATAATATTTATTGAATCGGCTTTCATCTTCGTTGAGACCTCAAGATCTTAAGAAGGTCGCAATGGAGATGAAAGCCGGTTCGATAAATATTAAAATATAGTTATTAATAGTCGTTTATTTCAATATTTTTTTTGATCAATTACTTATTTACATTGTACTATATATTTAAAATTTGCTATTATTTATGTAATATTTATATGTTAGTGTTTAAAATAATACAGATTAATTTATTTTTATTGAACACAAATGTAGGAGGTCAGATTTGAGATTTAAAATAGAGTTTGGTAAATAATTTGATGTTCAGAAAATAGGTATGGTGATTATGATTTGTCAGCCTAAGGATGGATTGCAATTATGTAAGTTGTAGTAGAATAATGAATATTCCTTCAAAACTTTTGAAAACTTAAAGAGTCTTATCATGATTTGAATAGGATCATTTGAAGAATTTGATCCAGAGTTCTCTGGAAGCTGACTGATATACCTGGATAGACTTTTTTTTTTTTATGGATTATTCATAAAAGTTAAATTTAAATTGACAATGATGATGTCTGTGTGGGTTTGCAATCATAAATAGTGCTATCTCATCTCACAATGGTAACTTTTGATAAGCCAATAAACATCACAAGACCACCATCTCTTATGCTTGTGTATAACTTGTTAAAATAGGCAAAACTCACTATACGTATTGCCACACACAGCAAGCTAGAATAATCAATGGATGCCAGAAGTCTTGTGCATAAAATCCCCATCTAGTGCCTACTCATCCAATATCCCCAGACTAGTTTCTAGCTTGTGGCCTTCGTCAGTGAGGAGCCTTGGATCTGAGAGCACTGCACTTAGATCTTAGGATCTAATGCAACCTTCCAGCAAACACCTTTTATCTCCATTTAACTACAAAACTATGAGTCTTAAACTGAAAACACCTTAATGTTTTTTCAAGCCAAGCCCATTAGTTTATATATGGTAGTGGTGGCTATGGTTATTAAAGAACCAGACCCATATGACTGTATAAGCTAATGGGCTTGGCTTGAAAACATTAAGGTGTTTTCAGTTTAAGACTCGTAGTTTTGTAGTTAAATGGAGATAAAAGGTGGTTGCAGGAGAGTTGCATTAGATCCTAAGATCAAGGTGCAGTGCTCTCAGATCCAAGGCTCCTCACTGATGAAGGCCACAAGCCAGAAACTAGTCTAGGTATATTGGATGAGTAGGCACCAGATGGGGATTTTATGCACAAGCCTTCTGGTATCCATTGATTACTCTAGCTTGCTGTGTGTAGCAATACGTATAATGAGTTTTGCCTGTTTTAACAACAGTTATACACAAGCATAAGAGGTGGTGGTCATGTGATATTTATTGGCTTAAAATCAATCCTGCCTAATAGTATAGTGGTGGCTATGTTTATTAAAGAACCAAAGACATCAAAATGATGGATACTGAACTGGGTTCAGACCCATATGACTATATAAGATAATGGGCTTGGCTTGAAAACATTAAGGTGTTTTCAGTTTAAGACTCATAGTTTTGTAGTTAAATGGAGATAAAAGGTGGAACTGGAGGGTTGCATTAGATCCTAAGATCTAGGTGCAGTGCTCTCAGATCCAAGGCTCCTCACTGACGAAGGCCACAAGCCAGAAACTAGTCTGGGGATATTGGATGAGTAGGCACTAGATGGGGATATTATGCACAAGCCTTCTGGCATCTATTGATTACTCTAGCTTGCTGTGTGTGGCAATACATATAGTGAGTTTTGCCTGTTTTAACAACTTTTGATAAGGTTGTATAGTTTCTAAACTCATATTTTAGCCCACATTTGACAATGCAATGGTATAACTTCAAACTGCAATCAGAAGAATGGTGACAAAGGAGGATGACATTGACCTGTGATTTTAATATGTTTCTTAATAAAGCCCAGAGAGATTAGTTTGTCTATTGCAACCACAAACTTAAGTTCAATGTTACTAATGTATTTAAGTATAACATTTGGATCAACAGACTTCTTGGGAAAGAAATGAACAATTAGATCACATGAGGTTTAAAGAAAAATCAGAAATCAAAATAACTTGGCAGTTCAATGTCAAAGGCCATATAGTGAATCATTAGCAACCTTAAACAGTGGGCATGAAAATAGCCATCAAATTAAAAAAATGTCATAGGGTGCTTGTATTATAGCTAAAGATGCCGTTGGATGGCGCCGTTTTCACGCTAAAACTATAAAATGATGCATT
>JAQFVV010007720.1:0-63891 GCA_028023455.1 Epiperipatus broadwayi
AATATATATAAATATTTGATGAGGGCTGGTTTAGCATGAAATACATATATTGGTGATTATTAATCTTTTCTACATGTGTGTAGTCATGTGTATCAGTTGTATGAGATAGTGTGGATAGTTGAAGGGTGCTGGAAAATCTGAGTTCAAATCCTCTATACTTATATATATATATATATATTATACCTAACCCTCTTTTGCATCGTCTTGTAATTTTTTATAAACATCATTTATATAAAATCAATAAAATATTTAATGTTTATAATAACGACTCGATCAGAACTTTGTACCTCCCTCTTACACAAAATCCTATCACGGGGCTGTCGGTACCTCGGGTAGAGTGGTCAATATCATTTGCAAACATTTGCCAATAATATTAATACTCGTTTACTAGATTACACATTAGCCAATCAAACTTTTTATTTATTTCAAGGAAAAAATCCAATGGGCGCCAGCCGACCTTTGTCGACAAGTCTGCTTGACCAATACGATCTAGTACCCGCTCCCGCTAGCTCAGCTACAATAATCAATAAAATATATACTCTGCCTACCTAAAAAATCAATTTACGAATCTTTCTCTGCGCTAATTTTCTCACTTTCCTTTTTTTTTTTTTTTAATTTAATTTAAGTAATCACTAACCCATTAAGCCTCCATTTACACTATTTCACTTCATTTGGTCCTATAATATAATTAATTACACTTTTGTTCAAATTTAGATAATATTTAATACAACCAACATATCATATTATACATACATTTAAAAAGTAATTATACACACACAAATATATTTGAAATCATAATAAAATCCCTGGGTAATGGAGCTAAAGACAATTAGTAATTATTGTTCGTAACATAAAGTTCAGAGTTTATTATTCCATATATTATTACGGCTTTTAATTAGTGAATTAAAAATGAAATAAATATTACCTAGCTTTCTCCTTTATGCATAGTTCCGAGCGTAGCTTCTGATAGTATTTCCTTCGGTCAGTTAGCGCTAACTCTTTGCGATCCTTTTCCCGATGTCGTTGGGATTCTGTGGGCTTCACCGTGGACACTCCGTTTCCTTCTTGTTTTATGCGACCATGATCGACATTCGAACTGTCTGCTGTTGGTATTGCAGGGAAGGATTCGGCTGGCTGTTCACACGATGGGTTTAACAATGCAGCATTATGTTTTATTTAACTTTAGACGTATATTAATAATATGACTATGAAATTAAGAATAAATCACTGAACCGAATCAGAATCAAATTTTAATCACAATATCAAATTCAATCTAATAATTTAATAATCTAATAATACAATAGAAAATTCGCCCCTTTTATATTTTACGGTCCTTATCTTGTGGATTCAATCTACATTCTGAATTTTTGCCATTGGACAATTATTTCTTTTCTTTCGACTCTCTACACAGTTTCATTGGTCATTCTTTAGATGATTGCAAATTTCAATTTCTTTGTTAGAGTTATTTCACTAATTAGCCATTTAATGGAAATTTCTCATGCTTGTCATTAGCTCCCATTGTTCACTACATTCCTTTGGTTTTATATATATATATATATATATATTTTATTATAAGACAAAACGAACTCCACCTTGCCTTTTTTTTTTTTTAAAAGCAATCTTAAATCAAATTTCAATTAAATCAAATTTTAGTTAAATCAAGTTTTAATTCTTTAGGTTTTATTTAAATGTGATTCAAAAATTATATCTTATAAAACTGTCTAATTTATGCTTTTAACGATAAACCCTTCTATGAGAAAAAAATTCTTTTTATTCTTATTTTACCCTACAAGACCTTTTATTTTTATTAAATATTTAAACAAATCTTTTATCAATTTATATTTCTCCCAAAATTATGTGTAACTCCGAAGAAAGCACACTCCTTCCTGATGTATCTCGGTACATTATATATATATATATCTCGGTACATATATATATATATATATATATATATATATTGTAACAAAATTAAAGTGACTCAAAAACTATAGTAAGTCTCAAATATTCCAATATTCATTGTAACTTAATAAAGATGATCAGATGATCCAAATGTATTAAATAATGAGGAAACGATTCAAATATAAATATTTAGCTTAATAAACGAAAAGCACTGTAGCTTAAATTAAATTATGAAAAGAATACCTGAGTAGTGGCTATTAAACAAAAAGGTCAGACTGAGTTATCAATCATATTAAGGGCCATTAGATTAAATGAAACATACATCTATAATTAGATTACTCGAGATATCACAATATCAATAATTATAAACCAATTATTAACAACGACTACTATAACTCAGGTCTATCCAACTGTAGATTTCACTCACTTTCATTTCTTGGTTTGAGGTTAAGTGCATGTCTAAGTGAACAAGTAAATTGGGTCTATCAGGGCACCACTAGATTATTTGAATCTAGACACAGTTGTATTTAATAACCTTTCACATGTACCGGGTTTGAATCCCTTTTGGTACCTTATTTCTTACAAAATGTATGATTTTGATTTTAGACCCATAGCACTGTATGCACTAATATTTAAGAAAACATAAAACATCTTTAAACTAAAGTGGAATTCATTAGACACAAATCATTTCTCAGATCTTAGCATAACAAATGTGTTTCAATATTTTTTATAAGTTTTACTAGCTCAGATTACTATTAATTTAGGATGGCAATTCACTCATCCTTGCATGAAATAGATGATGGGATGGTGGTTATAATATTACTAAAAAATCACTAAATATTATGAAATCAATATTTATTTATAGTCTTTGAACATTTAAACAGCTCATTAATTAAAACGTGATGATGATGGCGATGATAATGATAACGATAATGACAATGGTTTCAACCACAGCTTTAGGACTAATCCTAAACATAAAACCTAATTTTTATAAAGAAATTCATAATTATTGTTAATCTTAGCATATTTAATCATATCTTAAACAACTAATATTCAACCATTGATGATGAATGATCACACTTACTAAAGACTACTCTTAATGAAATATATATGCCTCGTTTAATAGCATAAACTAATATTTATTACTGCTTTCTAACATATACATAAAAATTTCTATATTTACATGAAAATTTATATTAACAATAACAACAATAATCATAATCGACTGTTTTAAAATCATAACATTAAATTTTAAATTCTTCCCCCTTTCCCGTAAATGTATTTCAAAAGTATATTGTATTCAATTGGGGTAACCGATTTGTTAACATGTTCCATCCACAAGAAAAGTATTTCATAAAACAAAATCTTCAAATCATTGGCACACATACTTTATAAATCTAACATGTAAGTAGAATGTAAAAAAAAATGTTAATAGAAATTAGAAAAAGCAATTTTTTTTGTAAGAAATGAGTTTAAATCATTATCTTCCCCTCCCTTCTAAGCACTGAAATCTATACTTTCTCAAGACAAAATAATTTTATATTTTAACACCACCTATTACTTCACATTCACTCACAATTATACACATATAAATATTATTATGTATGTGTGTGTTTTATCGCATAATAAAAACATATTATTTAAAACCAAAATAATAATACAAAAAATTATTTTACACATTAATATTTCATAACTGTAAATTAATAAACAAATAATTTTGATACATTCAAGATCATTTATGAAGCTCAAAGTTATTATTAGTAAGACATTCTTGTTTTAATCGATCTGAATAGTCTTTAAAAGTTCTTTAAATAAAATATACCACTTTATAGCTAAAAGTTTATTAAGACTCTGATATCATAAAGAAAATAGATATAAAAAGTCATATTACCGATCCTTTGTTTTGTGGTGAACTTCCAAGGGTTCAAACTTGTCTTGTATAATGTCTATATTTCTGCAGCTACCATTTCCATTTTATGTTGGAATAATCTCTTTCTTGAGGTGTATAACTATTTGATGATGATGATTCTATTGAGGTTATTTGCTTTGGTGGACAATTTGGAAATCATTATATTAATTTTTCTTCTCTTCCTTTCAAGCATGATTCTTTTAGTGGATGAAATACAGCAGTTGTTTTCATATTGTAATTTTTCTGGGGTTCAAACTCAATTACTGGAACAATTAATTGGACTTGATGATTAATATTTATCAGTAGATTAATTCATCTCCTTTGAATGCAGGTGAATGTTTTCTTCCTTCTATTTAAAAAAAAATCTTATTTCTCTGGTCAGTTGAAAGGTGTAGAATATTATTTTCAGACAAGACATCTTTTCTTTCCTATATGATGTGCGGCTCCACAGACAGTCAGGTCAGGCAAAGATGGGACACATATATAATTTTTCTAGCCCATCATTTCTTATATTTTCAACATTCAATTTAATAGTCTAATAATAATTTAACAATCTGAATCATAATAACAATAACAATAATAATTCAACTGATTTTATTCAGACAGCTTTTATATCGATTCTTGAGCCAACTCAACCAATCAGAGATAGTTTCACTTGCTATTTTTGGACAAATTCGTTTTAATTAGATCTCCAATTTATTTTCAACTAAATGGTTTTTCAACTGAAGAGTTCAATCCTTTTTCCAGGAACATTAAAAAAAATCGCACACCTGTTTCTTTCTAGACACTTTTGTTTGGAAGGAAAAACTGACTCAATCCTTTTTCTGTCCTTTTTTTCACATATATCTGTAATATTTAAAATTGGAGTTTCTTTCCTTTAATCCTTAAGTGAGACAATTTTAAAATCAGACCTCACAGAAAGTTTAAGCTCCAAATAACAAATAATCATTTACAAAAACAAAACTGCTACAAAAATAGATATCTGATTCCACAGATATTCTCTCTTAACACAAAATTGCAAAAAAAAAATAATTTGACAGATTTAACTCTTCTAGTACAAAATGTTGAATAAAAAAAAATAATTTAACAGATTTTCTTATTTTTCTTTCAATATTTAATAAATTAAAAAAAATGTAGTTGATGTATGTAATATATCCAAACACACACACTGCCATTATTCCAATCATTTATAAATCTGGCTGACTAATAATATAAATGCTAGTTCAGAAATTATAACCCTAACATTTAAAATCAAATCCCTAGCTTTTAAATCCCAATTACAATTATAGAAAAGCAAAATAGAAACAGAACAAGATATTAAAATTGATCAGGCATAGATTAGTTTTAAAGAAAGTTAAAGTGTTTAATATTTGAAATATAAAACAATTAAATAACTTACACATACATTGCCTATACATATGCATTATAACTTTGCTTTTTAACAGACAAACTAAATATTAAATAGTTTAAATGTGTGTATTACCTTTCTATCAACACACAAACAAATAAAGCATATAATTGTTGACCCACTCTCTCTCTGTTTAAAGCTTTTAAAACTGGATCTGGTAGGGTTTGAACTTGGATGCCCTACAGCTTCTTTTATGGTTATATAAAAATGTGATGATGATTTTTAGTTTTACATTTCCTCACATGCACATTACTATAAATTTAGCTAGTGACTAAATTGTAATGGCACAATATATATATATATATATATATATATATATATATATATATATATATATATATATATATAATCTTATGTTTATAAAAAATCTTATAATTTAATCAAAAATTTATTAAACTTTAATACTTAAAACCCACTAATCAGTTAATGAATTAACATGTCAAACGTTCTAGCATACAATTTACAGTTGAAAAGAATTTTATATTTTATTGGTAATATCAAAAAAGTCATTTTAAATGCATGTATTAAAAATAATGTTCATTGAATTGACTTATTATTATTTTCAAGATTTTAGACAACTTTAATGATTATATAATTGGATTAAAAAGTTGAAGTATTAAATAATGACTGAAATACAGGCTTATTATATACCTATATCAATATATATATATATATGAGCATAGATTTTCACCCGACCCACCACTCATCACTCTATCTCATACCACTGATACACTACACTTGAACACATATATGCCAAAAAGATAAATAATCACCAATATACGTATTTCATGCTAAACCAGCAATCATCAGTTGGTCCAGATTATCATCTCTACACATATATGCAATAAGTGCTCAGATATATATTAAGATAGCCAATCTTCATACTTTAATGGACAGACTTCAATCCACTCCAACTCTTCAACCATCTATCCAATTGAAAATCTGATAATTCAATGCTCAAAGGCCACGTTGAGGCTGAGATTCTTGTCACACCCATGTTGACCTAAAGTCAAAGTCACCTGTCATGTACAGGACATAATCCATTTAATACATATACAAGAGATGGGCATACATCTCTATTATGTAATGACTGAAATATAGGCTTATTATATACCTATATCAATTTATGTCATATATAGGGTATATGAGCACAGACTTTTACATGACCCATTACTCTCCACTCTATCTCACATCACCGATATACTTGAACACATATATGCCGAAAAGATAAATAATCACCAATATACGTATTTCATGCTAAAACAGCAACCATCTGATAATCTGGACCAACTGATGATTGCTGGTTTAGCATGAAATACATATATTGGTGATTATTTATCTTTTTGGTATATATGTGTTCAAGGATATCAGTGATATGAGATAAAGTGGTGAGTGGTGGGTCATGTGCAAGTCTGTACTTATATACACTATATATTACATATATTGATATAGGTATATAATAAGCCTGTATTTCAGTCATTACATTATAGAGATGTCCGTCCACCCCTTATATATGTATTAAATGGATTATGTTCTGTACATGAGGGGTCAGATTAACTTTAGGTCAACATGGGTGTGACAAGAATCTCAGCCTCAAGGTGGCCTTTGAGCATTGCATCATCAGATTTTCATTTGGATAGATGGTTGAAGAGTTGGAGGGTGGAATGGATTGAAGCCTATCCATTAAAGTATGAAGATTGACTAACTTTATATATGTCTGAACACTTATTGCATATATGTGTAGAGATGATAATCTGGACTAGCTAATGATTTCTGGTTTAGCATGAAATGCATATATTGGTGATTATTTTTTCAGCATATATGTGTTCAAGGGTATCAGTGATATGAGATAGAGTGGTGAGTGATGGGTTGTGTGAAAGTTAGTATTAAATTACTTATTTTTAAATTGCTTTACCATTTTAGAAATGATCGTTGTGATTTGTTAAAATTTATTGTCAAAAAATGTTATGATTTTTGGTATATAATAATGTGCTTTGTGCAAAATCTGATAATAAATATACATACCAACATTTAATTTATTTCATTTAATTAAGGTGGAAAAGTTTAAAACATACCAGAAACAATGATTGTTTTAGTAGGGTAAAGATAAAATGAAATGAGTGGCGGACTCAAAGTCTTTAATACACCTTTGTTTCAAAAACTAATTATTCATATTAAGATATGGTGAATATATAAATTTACTTTATATTAAAATAACAAAAAGTAATTTTCAGCATTATATATATATATTGAATAAAGTCTTTGCTAATTGTAAGGATTAACAATTAAAATTGTAATACTTTAGCATAACATGGCATTTTTTTCAGAGTTCTAATGTTTAGTATTTCATCTGACAAATAATTAATATGAACGCAGGCGTATACACACGTAAAAAATTATTAAATATTAAAAATAATCATTCATTCTAAAATTTATATTACACATACTTACCACTTTCTTCAAGTATTTCTGTAATATTCAAAGAAATAACAAATCGGTAAACAACATTTTTCTACAAAACAAATAAATAAATGAATAATAATAATAAAATGAAAAAAGGGAGAGAAATTTTTATTTTTTTAACTAGCAAAACGATTAATTTTTCTCTTTTTTCCAAAATCATCATTCTTAATTTTTTACTAAATGGTCTGCCTTTCTAAGAATATAATAATTATTTCAACTATGTTTCATTAAACATCTCAATCAAAACAATCATTTTTCCTTTGGGGCAGAGATAGCTTAAATTTATATTAAAATATTTATTGTAATATCCCTTCCTCCTCCAAATATTTAATTTAAATTATTTTTGTTTGAAATTAAATCTTTATTTTCTAACAATATTTAATAAATACACATTTATAACAAGTTCAACTCCTACAAAAAAAAAGATTATAACTATTAGTTTAATTACATGATAATAAATCAATTAATTTAATTTTAGAGCTGCATATTTCTGAATTAATATTAAAACAAAAAATGATATCAATACATTTATTGTGAAAATACTATATTATTTAAAAATATGTATGTAGATTATCTAATTGTAATTAACATTTCCAACATCATCATAAAAATATATCTACTATATTTTATCAAAATTCTTTGAAAACAAGTATCTCATGCAATTCACAATAACATAAACAATTGCTATTTATATTTTGTTAAATAATTTATATATTATGTAGTTAAATCAAAATGTAAAACAAAATCTAACACTGAATGTTTTGCATTGTTTATAACAGTGGTCTTCAACCCTTGGTCCATGGACCGGTGCTGGGCCACAGAACATTTCTGCTGGTCCATGCTAGACTGGCAGGAAAGTTTGTAATAACAAAATAATAAAAGTTTAAACTTTTAATTAATATAAACAATTTTTTTATATTTTTCATCTCATTTTTACCCAATTAAAAAAAAAGAAACAGAACAAAAACAAAATCTAATCAATTATACATGAATTAATTTGTTTTTCTAGTTATCACAGATGTTTATGGGGGGGGGAGATAGAATTAAATTTTTATTACTTTTCTAAAAAAATTCAAATTTTAAAAAAAAAGTTTTTCATTATACAAACTCCATATATATATATATAGTGCCCTTTTCTATAGGTCAGAATCAGCTCATCACAGTAAATTACTAAAAATTTTAAATTTTAGAATATGTTCTCTTGATGTGTTAGTTATATTTTGTTAATAATATCTTAAGGCACAATTTAAAGCTAAATGAAATTACGTAATGCATAAAATTATGATGAATCACTTAAGAACAGTTAAATAAAGCTAAAAATATTATTACATATGGTTGCAAAAGCTGGCCATAATAAATAATGCAGCTATAAATATTTAAAAGTATGTTTAAAAAGTTCAATTTTGATAGTCTTAAACTTATAGTTAAATAAATGTTATAGTTAAAATTATAAATTATATTTAATAATTATTATTAATACCATATATTTTAAAAGTAAGCATTATGGTAGTGAAAGTTATATTTAATTCTATATTTTCTAAATTATTGTTCAAATTTTATAATTGTATTATTTTATTTAATACAACAAGTGTTGCAATTTATTATTATTCCCAGACAGAAAATCAGATAATCTGTCTAGGTTATATCAGTCATGTGACTTGTATAATAATATGGTTATACACACATGCTTGCTAGTATTTAGATTAGTCAAGTTCAAAGTATTTTAAAATTGCATTATAGAATTGGATGTAATTATTATCTATCATAAAAGCAAATATTAAGTTAACTATCTTATAAAATATTTTAAATAATGTAATAAAAACAAAGACAGCTAATAAAAGTTAAATCTTTTGTTTTAAAATAAACTAGATAAATTAAATATTAAAGGTAGGATAAACTCATTAAATATTGTTTTAAAAGTTATTTTGAAGGTATTTAATTAATTTAGTAAAGTAATAATTGATTTAAAAGTAATATTTTAAATAATATTTTAAAATTATAATATGGCATATTTTTTATTTTGAAATTTAATTGTGTAAGAATGTAACATATGTAAATTAGGTGTCAAATGAAAAGTAAGAATCTACCAATAGGATGGGATATTTTCTAGGATATAAATACTGATTGCAGGGAGGTATCAAGGGGTGATCAAATGTATTAGTGATTAAGTGTAGAAGCTATCAAGGAGATAGTAATTTTAAATTTTATTATTTTAGTCAATTTTTTAGTGCTCTTGTACAATTTATTTGCAAAACTAATAGGATATTTATTTTAAAGTATTTGCAAAGAGAGTGTAATATAAAAATATATTTAATAACTTCAATTTTAATATGCCTTGATAATTTTTAAAGTCATGTTATCAGGAGTATTCATTGGAAAACTTGGTCTAGTTCACAATAAAGATATGAAAATGCTGATAAGTAAAATGTATTTAATGGAAATTTTAAAGACAAATATAATAATTATGAATGTAATATTAATAATATTAACACAGAGGACTATTCCAGTGAATAAATTATTTTATGGACATTGTACAAGAAGCTCAATAAGAAAGCTGTTTGGTGATAAAAGTGAAGTATGCATTATTTTATAGCATTGTCCAAAGTTAATAAGTGACATGACAAGTATAGTATATAATAATTTATGGAAACAATGCTATAGAAATAAATGTTATATCCTTTTTGAATGAAACATTATAAATATTTGCAAAAAAAATTATCCTAAATAAAAATTAATGGAAATATTTACGAAAGCAAATGTTATAAAAACCTGAGGCATATAGAGGGTTAATACACGTATATAAAATTGTTTTTTTTTAAAAACTGAATTTTAAGACAAGAATAAACTGCTGAAAATAAGTAATAAAGGGTAATAAATTTTACTAAAAGAAGAAATCTACAAAGAAAAGGAATACATGAGTAAATAAAAATATGGAATTATGGAAATATTTTATATTGCGCAAAAAGTTTATCTGGATAGTTCAAGCTAAGCCAAAGGAACCTAATGCATCAATACACTGATATGGAATACTATAGTATAAAAGCTTCAAGGAATTATTTTTAAATGTTATGATTTATTTATGATTTAATAATCATCATTCTGGACAATAGAAACATAAACTATTATTCTATAAACTATTCCAAGATGGATTGGTGATTATTTTAGTTAATTTTTCAAGATTATTAAAAGATGTATTATTTTTTATTATTCTTTTTTTTAATCTGAGATTTTCATACTGGAAGTTTGGACAACACTTACTGCTGGAAACATTTTGTCTTGTTCATTGTCATAGCAACAGGGGAAGATGTAGAATTGCTCTTGAAGAGAACATTAAAAAAAAACTCTTGAGAAAATAAAAGCATTTTGAACTGTATAAAGAAAATTTCATCTCAGCTGAAGATTAAGTAATATAATTTTAACTCATTTCTTAATTTTAAATGTAATTATTTGGATTTATAAGAGTAGGAACATGAATATTGATTTATTAATAATATTAAAATCTTATAGTAAAATAATTTAATAATTTAAATAAGAACATTTTAAAATAAAAGTATGGATGTATGCAATGTTGTATCTAACTGATGAAAAAAGAAGACTGCAAAGGTGATGACAAGTCATTATCACTTGGTAATAGTTAATGAATATTGATATATTTTTATGATGTATATTTTGTTTTTCTTATTTGCAGGTTGCCTATGAATTATAGTGTATGGAAGTTTAAATGTTAAATTAAATGCAAACGCATTTATACAACACTTTAAAATTATGAGATTAGGATTTATTTTGATAATATGCATACTATAATTTTATACTAGTAATATAACTTAACATGATGATAAATATTTATGTGATTCTTTTAAAAACTTTCATATTATTGAATGTTCAAAGTATTTATATGACCAGTTTGTATGTGTTTGGAATATAGAATAAGGAAGTAATGTGCCGGTCGGATTTGTATGTTCACGTAACAAGATCTAGCATCTAGGCAAAAGTACCTCGAATCCAATCATGCGCAAGATACACAGGTCAGGAACACTCATGAATTCTACCCTATTTGCCTATTTCCCAGATCTATAACATTATGAGCAACAATCCCGATGACATCGATTAATTTACTTCTCACCCGCGGCATCGATCATCGGAGACACAAAAGACTCAAGGCTAACTCATGATAGAATAACTTAATAATGAGCATGTTAATTATGGGTAGAGCGGAGATCATCTAGTCATATTTAAGCTTAAGAAATAACTTAATATTTATCTTAACTAAAGAAAGTACTGATTCGAGTTTGATGTATATATATTTATGATTTATTAATAATAATTATGTCGGGTCATTTAGCCGATGTGAGCCTCAGGATTATTATAGATATTTATTTGAATCATTTTATACAATAACATGATAATTGCAGCTATGCCAATAATATATGTATGTGTTTGAGTAAATTAGCGCTATTAGAATAGATTATTAGAACGCTATCACACCCCCAGAAACAAAAAGAGCATTTGATTACTTCAAACAATAATTTTAACACAGATAATATTTGATTACATTCAATATGACGGTTAACTGGGAATTTCAGATAATTAATGCACGGGATGGGTAATGAACAATTTACACAAACGATACTAAATTTATCGTATTAATACTTATATTAAAATAAGAGACATATGTTTGTTTAAGTAAATCATTTCATTATGGCTTATGGATACTTCTGGGTGAATGATCAGATAAGGGAAAAGCAGTGCGTGCATGGTGGCTGATTGGGTCGGTCCATTTATGGATCCTGGAGTGTGCTTCACGAATTCTGAGAACGAAGTTGACTGATTTCCTCTGCAACATAGGCAGGGTCAGTATTGAGATGAAGGGCGGCTGGCTATGTCATTATTGGGCTGGTTTTTCCAGAGTGATCCCCGTATAAAGCATGCTCGTAAGACCGTGGATGTCCCCCAGGTGATTTTTACAGCCTGGTTTAAGGACAGTGAAGACGATGATGGGGCTTGACTGTGTGATGACCTCCATGTGAGAAAGAAGCACGAACATATATATATAAAATGCACGAAATGCTTAATAATAAAACATAAATATACGTCTGAAATTAAAGATTATTGGGATGTATTTATTGCCCACGAATGATGAACTATTCAGTGTAATGACATAGCTTCACTTTAAGCAAACAGGGATAATAATTATACATATAAACATAGAATAACAGGTTAAGTCCCCTCTTCCCCCTTTACATTATATTACTTAATAGTATTCATTATGTTTTACACATTAAATCTCAATTTTGGTTGATTTATGCCCTTGTGAAAATACATTAATTGATTGCAAAATAAAAAGGGTGGTCATAATAGCTAAGATGAAATTTACATATATAATATAGTTGAAAGATAAAAGATAGCGCATTATTTAGGAAGGAGAATGGGGAAAACAGATGTCAAATCTGTTTTTCAACAGTAAACATGAACAATATAATTTATTTATTTCTCTAAAATCGTGAGCATCTGGGCAAGCTGAATAATACTTGTTTTTATCAATTATAAATTATTTACCCAGTAAATGATGGGTGGGGAAAACAAAATAAGTTATATGCTGGCAATTTTAGAATATTATTGACATTAACTTTAAAATATAAATACGTAAAAATGTTAATAAAAAATTATTGGCCGCTTTTAAATAAAATAAAAGAAAAACATTTTATAAGAGGCTTAGCATAGATTAGTTATATAGAGTTATATATATTTGAAGGCATTTAAAAGATATAGTTTAAAATATACACATTACATAGAAGGCAGGATTTTAGGAATTATAAGTGGTCTGAGTTCTTTACCTTGATGATTGAGAAAAGCATTTCACTAGGAATCAGTCCATCGGTATTGTCACTAGATCTAGGGTAGTGGGATGATTTGAGATAGCACTTCATTTCATTGGAAAGACATATGTAAAGTTCAGTAGCATGGAGTATGGAAGCTTCGTTCATGGGATTAGCATGTTAGAACGGAGGGACAAGGTGAAATTTACTACTCACAACACATTGCATGAAAATTACATCGGGCGTGTATTATGTTTAGCAGTATGGCTATTTAATGATCTCCTCTTCCTCTGTGGATTCAAATCCAGCAGTATTTTACTTTTAATTTGAATTTGTAACTAGGCAACTACTGCTGGACCTGAGGTGGTTTAAGCACTTAGATTTCATTTGGGATCGTTTGGCCAGATACTCTTATCTGGTAAGATGTTTGAAACAATGCAAGTTTGTTATCAGTTTCTCGAACGATTGTTTTAAAATATATCTTGTGATTTTAAAACAAGCTAGCATGGACAATTTCCACTAATGGGTTTCTTCTATTATTACTAATTTGTAATCTTCTATTTTAATCTAAAGGGTCTTCCGGGTTATTGCTTTTCGAGAGACTTACTAACAAGATTGCATCATTTCTGGCTACAAACTTATATATGAAAATCTAATAAGTATCATATATAATATCTTATATATATAATATACTATTAATTCAATCACAATCTCCTACGCTAAAATATATATATATATATTTATTATTTATGCCCGCATACACATGAGAATATTATTATTAGATTAAATATTAAATTATGACACATACGTTTACATTATTTTATACTATTGGGTAAAGAAATATATTATTAGTTATGTGTATACATGAGTAAGGATGAGTTTGAATACGGTTAGGTGGTAGGAGATTAGATGTGGGCTGTGAAGCAGGATCTGAGCATCATATCATCTGTTTCAGTAAGCAGTCTTTTCTTGTGGCTTAGTGAGGTCGTACTAATTATAATGGAATTTTGTTATTATTTTGAATATGCAAGTTAGTATTTGTTGATGTAAGATGTGATAAATCTTTAGGAAATAATGATAAGATAATGGCTTGGTTGTAATATTATGAACATGAACCCAGGAGATGATACTAAGGTAGGATGTAATTAGGGAATATGAATAGTATTTTATAATCTTAGTGGATATACAGTACAGTTAACAATGCCCTGTGACTGATATATTTTGGACAGTGTCTATTTTTCTTTAAGTATTGATGTTTTAATAAAGCTGAAGGAATAGCTTTAACATCATTGATAGTATTGGAGGCCATTAGACAGAATAGGTCATGCCTCTATTTCTTATAGATACACTGTGCCATGGTATTTTCTCTGATATTTGCTATGAGTTATACTCTAGTTTTGCTTTCCTTGCCTACTCATCTATTCACTATTTAGATTTCCAATGTAACTACATCATACAGTATGGTATATTGTAAAAGAAATAATAGATAATTTAGAGTTTAAGATATGCTATCATTTGAATGATATAAGTTCATTTACTTGTAAGAAGAAGTATAATTGGTATTAATTGGAATTCCAAAGGATCCAAAAGGAAAAAGAATCATAAAATATGTTTAGATTTTATATTTGGAAGATAAAATAAACTTCAGGAGTAAATATGTAAAGCAAAGTTGCTTTGGAAATATTAAATAATTTTTAAAATATTTTATTTCATTTTAAAATGAGTACTGCATATTTTTAAAATACAATGTTTATAAAGTAAAATGATATAAACAATAAGCATAGGTATAATTTTATATTTATTAAATAATAGGGAATATATCAGTGATTACAACTATATAGTATTATAGTAATATTAAGTGGGATGTATTATATTTGATCATCACAGTGCAGTGAACAATGATATCCACACAATCTAATAATAAATTAACAGTAGATATTTTATATAGTATTTTCTTTTAACATTGCAAGATGAAATTTTTTATTTTTAAAAAAGATCCATACTCACGATTAGTTTTCTTATTTTGTTTTTCCGTACTATGTTTCAATGGATGTTTTAAAAGAAAACATAGTTTAAATAATAGTTAAAGATGATATATTTTAAAATAAGTATAAAAATGTAGTTTTATCATAAGATTGATCTCAAAAAAATAGATAAAATTGTATTGTTTTATTATTATTATTTTACGTCAGAATGAAGACTTAAATAAATTCTGGATTCTTTTAATAACTAAGTAATATAAAATGTAGAACAGTGTAAATTGAGGATATCCATTGTAAATATTGTAAATAAATTGTTATTTTATTTTATTATTATAATAAAACTTTGTTAAAATTTGTTTTTCAAAAATTTGTGTGTTAAGACTATTTCTTTTCCATTCAAACACATGATACGCCTAGCATAATTGAATCAAACATATATTTTTTGCACAAAAATAAATAAAGTATTATCTTAAGAATTTGAATATTTTCTTGGGATTTAGTTACCTAAGAAATCACATTTACATTATCTTATGGTCATAAATTAGTTATCATAATAGAACATTGAATTATATACTATCTGTTGCCACACATGTTTGTCAGATTATCAAATGCTACCACGTATTTATTATATTATTATATAAAGAAAAAAGAATATATTATAGTATTTTATTATTTTATTATGGTAATAAAATTATAGTGAAAAAAAGATACATAAAAGTTAGTCCATTGAATAAAGAGTATTATTATTATTTAATATTATTATTATAGTTAAGTGTAGTAGAGTATGATATAAAATCTCTTCTCATGTTTTACTACAGTAATTTTAATTAACTTAAAATAGTTTTCTGAACCTGAGATTTTATTGAGCTAAATTAGTATAAATAAAGATTAATATTTAATTATTAGTTTAATCTTAATGAGTAGGATTTATTAAAGTCATAAGAATACTATAAGTTTATTTATTTGAGATAGTAATAGAGGGGATAATGTTCTTATGCCATTGAAGTAGTATCCTGTGGGATATTGGCTCAATGTAATATTTCTTGTCACCTGTATTTCACTTCCAAGACTCATGATATAATAAATATTTATTTATTTATTTTATGAATTGAACCTTTTCATTATTGTAGTTTGGGACTACAATCGATAGGTTAGAATATATATATATATATATATAACTTCATCTAAGGCTAAGCAGTTTACATCTTTAAGAAAATTTATCTATAGACTTCTGTCAGTCCGCGAAACCTTATCCTTATTTTTGCTGGTCCATGAAACCTTATCCTTATTTTTACCAGTCTACAAGTGTAAAAAGATTGAAGACTACTGGTTTAGGACACTTTGTAAACTGAGTGATTCAAATGACAAATATATCTGGATCACAGCAAACTCTGTCTCTTCCAATGGTCAAATACTCACATGACATCCCAAGTGATAACCAACTGACAAATCATTCAATTATCATTATTTTGTATTAGTGTATGCTGAAACAGTCGATCTTAGTTCATGATTGAGTTTCACTATTCTACAACTTAACTCACATTTCACCCCGCTCCTTTTTAACATATCTATATAAGTTATATGTGTATTTCTGAGAAGCATCTATGAGATTTATAAATACAAATCTCAAATAAAAAATTTCTTTGATTATTTTAAAGGATGCAACTCAGATATATACATATATTACAGAAACATATATATATATAATTAAAAATACTAAATAATTTTGTGTCTTTTAAAATTATATATATATTTTTTTATTTTTAATACTTTGTAATTATTTTTCTTCATATAATTACACAAATATTCAAGGTGGAAAATGCAATCGTTAACTGTCCAAGAGTAATTAAAGGGGTGGGAACATTAGTTTAATTCATGGTTTTAAAAGGAATTTTTAAATCAAAGGTAATAAAAGTAAAATTTAAAACAAAGCTAATTGATTTTAAGTTAGCTGTTAACATTTTTATCAAATCTATTTCCAATCTGGAAATTGATTTGAATTTATTTTTGGAAAGTTATTTAGCGATTGCATCTCCAATAACAATAGAGAAAATATTTCTGCAGATTCAGGATTCCATTTGAGTTAAGAAGTTTAAGTAAAAACATTTTTAAATAACTTAAAACTGGTATAAATGGGACTAAAAATCTATTGTGAGAGTTTGGTCAATTGTCACTAGCCAACTTCACATCTGTTTAATTTTTGAAATAGTTTTTAAGTAAAGAAGTCTAAGCCACCTTCCCCTCTGTCTTCAACTCAACTCTTCATTGTGAAGAGATGTAACTCTTACCGATCGAGGATGCCTGTGACATCAGAGAACTGCAGAGGCCAATAAACATGCTTTTAGATCAAGTAGAATTTGCCTACCACAAAATAATCAAAGAAGCCACTTTCCACATAATATTTGTCAGGACTTCATTCCATAGACCCATGAGGTAACAAGCCCAAAATCATTAAAATCACATTATCTGAATTCTAACTTCTGACTCTTTAAAATTAATGTTCTCTTTATTTTGAATCTCTTTTAACTCACTAATTGGTAAGTATGTTAAATTAATAATTATTTTCTTTGTGTTGATTCTCTACAATCTAAATTAATATCACTGTAAAACTTCTTCCTACTCATTCTTATGATTTTTATAATTTAGTGTGGTTATAATTTATTATTAATGATATTTTTATATTTTTTACTTCATTTTATTTGTAAATACCAAGCAAACCCAGTCTTATGAACTTATATCCTGCTGTGGAATAGAAAGGGGGGGTAATGGGTTCTTGTTATTTATTTCTAAATAGCTAATAAGATTGAGTTTGTATTTTAAATGAATATATACTTTTAAAAAAATATTTTATCATAAGTATCTGTGAATACTTTTTAATGTAGGTGGATATGGGTGTCCATTAATCGCCAAAAGGCCGGTGATCTAATTCTATTTTGTTATTTGCACTTTTAAGTGCACACATTTTAGTTTTTTTTTATATGTTAAACAAAATAGTATTGATTCAAGAAGGGGGAGCAATGCACACTTCATTAATTATAGTTTTAACTTCTGATAAATGACTTTATTTTACGTGGGTCATTATTTTAACATATCATTACGTATTTGTTAAACCACTTAAGCCTTTATATTAGTATTTAAACCCAATGATTTTATATTCTTATAATAGCATTGCTGGCATATGTCAGAAATTATTAATAAGCCACATAGGGCTTTGATCTGATTTGCCCATACCTCATTCCAGGATTCACAATCATCTTCATTTGTCATTCTTCTTCTCAAAGTATATATTTATATACTGCTTATATCTGTCTATACCTCATTCCAAAAGATTCAAAGCCTTCAGTCTTTGTTAGTGTTCTAATTAATAACAGGGGTATAAGTCTACTCCCTGGAACAAGCAGGTTAGTGTAGTTGAAGCTTTGTATGGCTTTGCTGTGATCCGGACCCATAGCAACTTCCTACTTATCTTTTTTTCTTTCGGTATTCCTCAGCATGAAGCTGGGATACCACCTTAAAATAGAAGGATGACTTTTTCTCAGCCAAGGTTGCCATTTTTTTCTCTCACTGACATAATTCTAGCACCACAATTTTTTATATTTCGTTTTCTAGCCTGTTTAACAAAATAAACCATAAAGATGTGTGACAATGAAATGTTTTCTCTTTATAATATTTTTATTGGAGTTTTAGATCAAACTTTTCATGAAGCTGCCCTCCTCTTTATTGAAATAAGCCATTCCCATATTGATAAAGTTTCACAATATTTGACTGTTAAATGTCAAAAATGTGTAATAAATAAATGTTTTTTGTGTTAGTATACTTACGGATCAGATTATGTCCTTATTTAATTGTTATAAATAAAAGCTATGAATGAAGATAAAGCTATGTCTCAAATTCCAAAAGCATTGTATTAAAGTTGTATAAACAGTGAAACTCTATCGTATCTGTATATTTGTTTTCTACATATATAAAACTTCCACCAAACACCCAGATAAATCCGTTTTGCAACATGAAATAAAAATCAGATTTCCAAATATATGTTATGGATTTAAATGCTGCACTAAATTGATATTTGTTAAAATAAAATAATTGAATTCTGATTGTCAAATATTTGTACCCAAAATAAAGTTTAAATTGTGTGAAGTTGATAACACATATATAAAATCATCTTGAATTTTGTCAAAATAAATATTTATATTTCAAACTTAATCCAGTGTGTTCGAATCTCACTAATATATTTATGTATGGTTTTAACTTATATCTCAGGTTCAATCAATCTCTCATCATCATTACCAGTTGAATTCTCATGCAAAATGTTGTAGCACCAGGCAGGAAAGGAATGAATTCACGTAGTATCACCATAGGTGTTGTCCATAGTATTATAGATTTAGGGAATGGGAAAATAGGTTAGAATTCATGATTGCCCCTGAACTGTGTATCTCGTGCATGATTGGATTCAGGGTACTTTTGCTTAGATTCTAAATCTTGTTGGATGGACATACATTTTCGACCAATATAATGCATAAAATATTTTGGGTTAATTACTGTAGTTAAAAATAAAACATCTGATAAATCTAAATTATTACTTTTGGAAAAAGAAGAAGAAAGTTTTCTGGATCATTATTGCATAATTAGTGGCTGTAATTTGTGTTTAATTCAAAATTTGCTGGTAATAAAAATATTTATAATAAGAGCATATACAATAAAGTAAAATAAAAATGGGTTAAGACTGGAAAGAATACATTCCCAAAGACTCAGAATGATTTCAATATTGGAAGAAAGATTCATAATTTACTATTCTGCAATATTTCATCATTTGAGAAAATGCAATGAATCTACTGGATTTAAAAAAAATCATTAAGAAATTTACATTAAATTTGCATTTGCTAGTACTGGTAAAGATATAAAACTTGGTTTAATAAAATTAATAATAAATGGTGGAAGCTTTTAATAAACTCTATATAAATTTAATATTCTTTGCTCTATTTCTTTAATTAACATTGTCAACATTTTTCAACAATAAACATAGTTAAACACATTTAATTGATTTACTAACAAAATATTTACAATCATAAATAAATAATTTTTTAACTACACATGCCATAATTATAGAAGCATAAGAATTATAATGATTTCATATTATTATAAAAATTATATTATTTTTTTTATATTTTTTAATAGTGTAAATATCAAATCTTCAGGAAAAAGGAAATGATTGTTACTATATTTTGATAAAAAAATATTGCTTGAATAAGTGTAATTTTGTATAAGTTTAAAAGCTAGGATTTGTGACTCCAGAAAAAAGAGAAAAGAAAAGAAACTTCAATATAAAAAGATATAGTAAGTTAAATGCAATAAAAAGAGATTGCTGAAAGATAAAATATAATATTAATATTGAGGCAGTAAAAGTCTGATAGTTAAAAAGAGAAAAAGATAGCATTGTTTAATTAGAGCAAAAAGTTATTTTAAAATTAAACAAAAGAGAAAAGGTTAGTATAATTAATAACTGAAATACTAATAATGGTGCAGTATGCAATTAAAATCTTAATGACAATATAGTAAAAGATGTATTGGTGGAGGAGTAGCCTAAAGAAAAATAGCTATGATTAGATATTAAACAATGATATATATATATATATATTGTAATGGAATATAATATGCCGTCACATTATTTTAAAATTAAAATAAAAATGATCATAAATAAAAATTGATTTATTAAAAAGAAAAAAAAATTAACCTAAAAACTGAAATTTAAAAACTGTTTAACGTATATATAGATCACGTGATGGACAACTTTAAAAACTATTTTAAAAAATAAAAATATTTGAAAGTAATTTTTGTAAAAAAAGTAACGATATAAAGATTTGATATTTGTGGAAATAGAAATAATGTTGATTTCTATAATTTTAGAAAATGGAAATGATTGTCTTATTAATTAAATGATTGGGTAACAAAAGCAAGCTGGCCCTTGAGGCATTTAAAATAAATTAAATGGTCAGATAAGACAGTACAAAGAAATTAAATGACCAATGCAAACACCAGAAATGTCAGCACAGACCGTAATTGAAATACCAGAGGATTAGTGACGTCTTGTTGGTTGAATCCAAAGATTGGATGATAAGAGACTAATAAAAATATAAAAGCAAAATTATTATTATAATTGTTATCTGAGAGCTGACTATGAATATGTCGTTATAACTAGCTATATGGCAGATTTTCACGATGTGGAAGTCTGCAATAAATTTAATTTTCTGGACAGCCAGCTGAGACCTCCCTATGACAGTTAGGGACCAAAAAGAAATGTCAAGTAGTGGCTTCATTTTTAAAAAGGAAGAACAAACAATCTACATAAGTGATCACGAAGATGGACCTCAAAATCTGCAGAATCTGTAAAGTATAAACTTTTACCAATTGAACTTTTTTTTAAATAATTACCGTATAATGTCAATAAGTAATCAATCAACAAAAAAAAAAGTAATATAAATGAATGTACTCTTATCTGACCAAGAATAGAACTCTAAATCAATTAGAAATATTTGTTTTTACATACGTTTGCTATTTCAATCATTTCCATTTTTTTAATTTAATTATTTATGTTTGTATTTAACTAGGTTGTTTATTTCTATTCTGTTTTAACTAAAATGTATTAAATTTAAAGTTGGGTGTAGAGCTGCATGGATAAAGATTAATAACTATGTTTAAATTCGTTTATGTTTAATTTAAGGGATTTTAATTTCAGACTATTTGTTTCGTAGTTAGGGCAATGCTTGTGGAGGGATATATGGGTGTTTATATTAATGTAATGTGAAGCATGTTTAGTATAAAGAGCAACATGCCCAACTGAATGCATGACCCCAAAGAGGCAGTCATATCGTTGAAATGGTCGCAGATGTATTTCCTGCAACATTGACTCCTTCTAGCTCTATGGACAGGGATTTATAAGTTGGCAGAAAGACCGCTCTCCCCCATACATAGCACTTTAAAAAAAATTATATACATGATTCCTTAGTCTGACAGATGCACTTTCCTGTTCTAGACACGGATTATTTCCTTCAAATAATATCACGCTGTCAGATGCACATTCCTGTCGGCATGATTTTATGCTAGCATCTTCATATTGCATTGATTGTGACTATATATCTGGAAGCAGGCATTGGGTTGGCTACGAACTTTTAGTCTGAGATTGAATGAATGTTTTGATAAGTTTTTAAGTGGAAAAAAATCTATGTAGACTATCTATACTCAACATGCTAAAGTAAAGTATAATTTAAATATCCATTTGTGCGGTCTATTTAAATAATAATTTGAATTAAAAAAAATTTTTAATGTTAAAATAAATTTATTCCTCAATTTTAAATGTGCATTAATAAAATCTATTTGTGTGTTAATTACTGGCAGTGGCTTCTTTTATTTTATTGTTTTAAATATTAATATATTTTGAGAATCTAAATCTATTGAAACTTATAAATGTTTAAAATCTCTGCTACTCTATGAGTTAGTGCCCTTGGGCAAATAGTCAGAATAATATATATATAAGTTTTTTTGAATCTTAACTTACGTATCTGCCTACTATATAAATTTTTCTAGGTTCAAACGCCTAGATGGCACCCGTGTAGTGCAGATATGTTTAAGACCTATTCAGTGACCGTTAAAATATATATATATATATATTTAGTGTATGCTGAAAAGAGGAAGAGTTTTTATTACCTTTCATGAATGGTTCTGCCTACTGTTACATGATGAGAATGTTAGGAGAAAGGACCAAAAGAAAAAGCTGTTGGAAAAAGTTGTAGCAACCTTTTGCCACAAAGAACATCATCCCAGAGACCAGGCTGCTATAGGTAAAAATAGCCAGATAGGGAACTTACCAAGCCACACATGGTCTTATTTTTATTTGAGTGCACCTGATTAGGCTTCATGAGGATTGCTCAGAGTAGGAATGAATGAATATAAATGTTTTTTTAATTATTTACTTAGGCCTAAAAATAGTAGAGACAGAGGTTAGCAGAGTATATGGGGGGTATTAGCATTTACTGTGTAATGGAATCTGATGGCAACTACTCCATGGCTGGTTGCATCAGAATATGTGATAATTCGATTTATTTCACTAGAAGAGAGGAATAGATCTAATAATTATCAGACTTAGGGCTTTCAGGTAGTTTGGTAATAGTGATGCGATGAAGTAATTAACCAATGATCATGGCTACTTATTTCACACATTAAATTTAGACATAATTTAGATTACTTCATTTATATTTTACCTTCTTTCAGATTCCACATATGCCTCAGAATTTGAATCTAAGGAGAATTTTGCAATTAACTCTCTTTAGTGATGAAATTACCTTAAGTAGGAATTATGGTATGCTTATCAACTATAATACTCATTTAATTCTATTACAATGTCATAATGTACAAAAAATCTCTGTGTATACATATGTAAGATGATCAATTGATGAATGGGAAAGAAATGACTTTGATAAACGAGAGACCATTTAATGAGAAACAAACTAATGATGTTGATTTACAAACATAATATAAAACTGATAAAATTCTTTAACAAAATAAAAAAAAGACTATATACATTTGTATATGTTAAGTATGTATGCCTATCATATTGATAATTAAAGATATTCATTAAACCAATCCTTTCCCTAATAGGTATGCAGGAATAAACACTCGTTATATATAAATTAAATAAATGTAACAAGAAAAATAATAAAATCATTAATTCAACATTGCATTGATAGTGAAACTAACTAACTAAGTAAGCATGGAAGATAGAGATCATGTGATGTTTTAAGGTTTAATTAATCAAATAAATGAAAATATATTAAATAACCATTGGATTTAATTCCAATAATAGCATTTTTTTTCTCTGAAAGAACCCCTTCTTAACATGTAAAAGTTAAATAGAAAAGACAATTTATGCAGAAATATTAATCATTTATACTGTATAAACATGTATGAACAACTGTTAATTAACCAAAGAAAAATATACAATATAAATTCTGTATTGTAAAAACTTTATATTTCTTTTTTATATGGAATAACAATAAATAAAGATCTTATCTCTATCCCATATTTTGGTAAGGATTCTAATAGTAAAAACCAATATTATGTCACTATGAAAAAAAAATAACCTAAATTTTATTTTACAAAAATTTTGTATGTTTTCTCAAATTTAGATACAATGAAATCCCCCAAGTTAAAGAGACGTCAGTTTCCAAATACAGAAGTAGATATACATATATTGTACCAGTCAAAACATGATGATTCATCTAGCATGAGCTGGAACTCACAAAATGTACTTCAAACCCAGTAAAGCTTGAGATTTAGGTTAGGGACCATCCTGAATTCGAACCCATTCGCTAAGCCCCAGATGAAACACCTAATAAATAACATATAATTATGGCACATAAGAATTTATTTTAAATCCAGCCCACTAGCAGATTAAAGAAGACAATGAGACTCATATATTAACTACATTATAATTGAACTAAAATAGGCATACACATGGTTATACATGTGTGAAAAAGTAATTCAAATAACTCAAACAAATTAGATAATAAAAAATAGTTTAATATAATGAATTAATTATATACATTAATGTGTGCATGAATGAGCAGTCGACCAAACAGTAGATAATTACATATTGGGATTCATGCTGACAATTCTCATATGCTCTTTTATTAAATTAATAGTATATATACATTAACACACATCTTTGGTGGGTGTGATATTAAGATGCCAATTGATTATTAAAAAGATTACATTAAGACTGCTACTGATGCTTTGGTTTATAGTTCTGAAATGTGGTGATTACCTATGATTTCAGGGAGTGTTCTGGGATTCATTACATATATAAGAAACTATTTTCATACCGTTGTGGTCATGAAAATAATTAAAATATATTCGAAAAATTATATTTGATTATATGACAAAATATTTTATGAAAATTCTTTTAATTAGCACTGGTAAAAAAACACTTTATTTCCCCAAGGCATATAATCTTAAATACAGAAATAATAAATTACAATGGTGGGATTGTATAATACGACTGAAATAACATTATCAATTAATAAAACTAGTGATATTTGGCATTTGTATATATTTTTGAGTGGAGCACAATTTTAATATTATAACACCAAAACTGGATCACGAAGTAAAAGAAATAATAAACGAAGAAGTGGCAGTACTGACATAATGGCAGAGAAATTTTAAAAAAGTGCTTCTGAAAAAAAAGAAATCTAAGACCCCCTTCTTAGGGCAGTGCTTAGAGAAAAGTGGTTAGGCATGATGTGGGCCAGGCATCCTGAGTTCACTGACATGCAGAGGCCTTTTTAATGGAGAAGGTTCTGGGGAGCTCAACTATCTGTAGGACAGGACATAAAAAGAAATCCATGGGTTCGATCCTGTTGCAACCTCCAGATTAGAAGCATATATATATTCATGAAGATAAGCCAAATGTTAATAATGCAGCATGGATAAATGTCACTAACATCATTGAATAAGATTTACTGCTCTAAAATAGATGATCCCTTGTTTTAATGCTATAATTCATACAAACAATATGCTATGCCACTATAATATATGTATATAGATGATTTCAATTAATAAAATATATATTAAAATTTTACCCCCTTTCTTTTCTGCTATTTAAAAATGATTCAATCCCACCATCATGGATTTTATACTGGAATATTTAAGTATTTGATATTTTAAGAGTATGAAAATAAAAGAAAACTAGCATTAGTATAGAAAACAACTAATAAGTCACCCTTTCAGAATTTAAATAAATAACATTTTAAAAGATTTCAAAGTGTTAATTAGCTTGAGTGATAGACTTACCCCATGTAGAATTACTTCATTCTATTTGGAGTTGAACAAATAACTATTTTATAATAAAAACCAACATAAAATGTTGACTCATAAAAACAATCTGGCAAGCATATTAATTAATCATGCATTATGTTTTGAGGGAATGTTAATAACCTTAATTCATGGAGGTTTAATTAAAAAGAGGGAAAAAAGATTTTGAGAAAATTGACTTGTCAGGTTGTTTAAGATTGGCATATTAATAATAACAAAAACAGACATCTAAAATCAAGTAATAAATACATATAAATAAATGACAGCACCAAAGTTAAAGAAAGTTAGAGCATAGGAGAAGTAATTAGATTTATCAAAATTATTTGAGAGCAGTTTACATTTACATATTAGACAGCGATAATGTTAAGTAATATGTTAGGAGAAATCTTGATAATAGGATTTGAGATTAGTTAGACTAGCTTTATTTTCAGGTTGCAGCATGAAAATAGTGAATTACTTTGCACAATTCTAAGAGTCCATTTTAGAAAGTCTGGCTCATGCACAGCAATTCAGAGATCCTTGCAAGTTCTTAGGTAACAGCAGGCTTTTGGTCAGCACTCCAAAATTCTCAGGCCATGCTTTCCCTTCATTCTAGAGCAGCAGAAAATGACTCCAAAAGTTGGAAAGGATGATTGGTTTTCCACTTGAACATCATTTTAAATTTTAAAGAAGCTATGTTAATAATGCAATTCTCTCAATAGTAGCTATGCTTCAGTATTTAAAATCAGCCCATTTTATATTCTGTTCAAGTATTTGTGGAATGCTTTTAACTTTTTATTTCTAGCTCAAACTCTAATCATTGATCTAACAAAATCTTACATTTTTATCCATTGTTTTTAAAGATGCAATCATTAGATAATTGTTCTGATTTGACAAAAATGTTTAGAACAAAAGTACAATCCATTAGTCTTATTCCCCATTTTATTTTCAGTAAAAACTTTAATTAAAATTCCTTTCCAAGGCTAAAACAATATTATATTTCCATCCCTTTTAATTATTTTTGGACAATTAACATTTGCATCTTTCATCTTGGATTTTACAAAAATATACAGTTTAATTAAAAATAATAATTTAAAAAAAAAAGTTTTATAAATGACGTATAATAAAATATATATAAAATTAATATTTTGTTAGTATGTTTGCTCCTATAATATATATATATGATCAATAGATGGAGCTTTACCAAGTCCTCCAAACAAGTGTATTTTTGTTTACATAAACGTCAGAGTCAGAATTAACTGTCTCTTTCACTGCTCCACCCTCAGATCAGCTGATTTCAAGCTGATTTGCTATCATCAGTGAAGGATAGGAGCTAGAAACTATACCTAAACACTAACTCCAAGTGTTTATGCAACAAGTTTTTATCAGTTTGCAAGCATGAATTTTTTAGACATGTAAATGTCTTCAAACTCAGCTTATCAAGCCAGATAGCTATATGGGTCTGATATCAGTTCAGTTTCTTCACATAGTCAAAGCTTCTGCAATATATATCATTGCAAGAAACCTTAAAGGTACATTTATGAAAAACAAAAACAAGTTTTATATACGTAAACTTGCTATATATTGTAACGGTATACATATTTGTTACATTATTTTAAAACTAAAAAAGGGGCAAAATAAATCTTAAATAAAATTGTTTTAAAAGAAAAAAACTAAAAACCAAAATTAAAAAAGTTACGATAACATATATATATATTGTTGCACAAATGGAAAATTTTAAAAGTATTTTTTTTTTTAAAAAAAAAAGTATTTGAACGTACTTTTTTATAAAAAAAAGTAAAGATTTAAAGAAAATATTTTTGTTAAAAGATTCCTATGTAACCTCGGTCAATGAAAATGATTGTTTTATTAATTAAACGAAAAGCAAACTAGCCTTTGGGGCTCTTATATAATTAAAAAGTCAGATAAGAAAATAAATTAGAATGTCCAATAGAAGCAGCAAACAACACTTGGACCTTAATGAAAATCATTGAAACAGGAAACCATGTTCAGTGAATCTGGAGGATTAAAATAAAAAGAAAAAAATTTCCAATAAAAGTTAGTTCCAGCTTGATTTTTTGAGGAGACGGGTAAAAAGATGCACTTGTCACCCTCTCTCTTATTTCAAATGAAGTGACTGTTAATTTATGAATGGCACTATTGTAGACCCAAATCATATGGGTCCTACAATAAAATAGTTCCAGGATTGAACCAGCTAAGACAGCTTCTGGATTAACTACAGTATGAACAACAGATCGGTTTTCCATGAAAGTATGACAAATGAAGTCTTTGCAGGAATTGGCCCAAAGAACCATGAGCTCCTCTACTGTAAAGTATGAACTATACAATTTTAAAAAAGTAATTTAGAACTTTTGTCAACATTTAACAAACTTTTAATAACCACCTAAACATAACTTTTAAAATGAACTTTATCTGACTTATTAAGATCTTGAATTTTATATATTTGAGGTTGCTAATTTAATTAAATCATTTCCATTTTTTATTAATATTTATTGACTAAATTATTTAAATATATTAAATTAAAGTTGGGTGTAGATAGATTCATTAACATTTAGTTATTTTATTTTTTGATTTTCATATGATTAAAATATATAGATATCGGTAAATATGACACCTCATGCTGAGTGTCCAAAGGTATTTATTTGTATATCTTTTAGGTTATTGGGGTCAATACAGCACCTTATGATGAGTGCCATTGGGTTTATTGTATATTTCACTCTGCAATCCCATCAATAACTTTATATTTTAATCATTTATGTTTATTTTGAAGGGGTTTAATTTCAGGCTATTTGTCTCATAGTTAGGTCAATGCTGGTGGAGGGATATATGGGTGTTTATATCAGTGTAATGTGAAGCATGTTTAGCATACAAAGCAAATCCCAATTGAATGCATGACCCAAAGATGTAGTCATTGTGTTGCAATGGATGCATATGTATTTCCTGCTCCATTGACCCCTTTTTAGCTCTATGGATAGGGACTATAAGTCAGCAGATAGACTGCTCTCCCCCATATATAGCATTTCTCTTTAATTATTTTATATACATGATTCCTTTGCCAGGCAGACACAAATTTCTGTACTGGATGATGATCATGTCTTTCAAATAATATCACGCTGTCAGATGTACATTCCTGTCAGCATGGTTTTATGCTAGCAGCTTTGTATTGCATTGGTTGCATCTATGAATCTGAAAGCAGGCATTGATTTGGCTATGAACTTTTAGTCTGAGATTGAATGATTGTTTTGAAAAGTTTTTAGCTGAGAAACCTATGTAGTCTATCTAGACTTAACATTCTAAAGTAAAAATATTATTAAACTGTCCATCAGTGTGGACTTTCTTAATAATTTAAATTTAAAAAAATAATAACCAAATTAAAATTAATATTAAAATCTAAACAAGATAAATTTTATTCCTCAATTTTAAATATTTATATGTGTGCATTAATAAATGTTGTTTGGGTGTTATTACTGGCAGGAGATAATTTTATTTACTTTTATAAAAACATATTTTTTTAGTATTAAAAATATATCTCTGCATCTCCTTGAGCTAGTGGCATGGGTTAATGGTGGTAATAAAATAAAATAAAATCTTAACACTACGTATCTGCCTATGATATAAATTTTGCAGGTTTGAATGGCCTGGTGGCGCCCTGTGCGGCAGATACATAAGACTCTATATCACCTGACCTTTATAATATATATATATATTGTAACAGGCACATACGTACATTACATTGTTTTTTTATTATTAAACATGAAAAAATAAAAGTTCGCAAATAAAAAATTTTTTTTAAGAATTAAAAATTGAAAATTAAAAAATCATCTTAAACTCGTATATATATATAAAATGGCACTGATAAAAAAAAATTATTAAAATAAAACTTTAATAAAAATAGAAAAACTAAATCTTTCAACAAAAAGATTTAGAGATGAAATATCTTTAAGTTTGGAAAACACACTAATTAATCAGAAATGGAAATTATTTTAATTAGTCAAAGTGAACTAGCCTTTGGGCATTTAAAGGTATAAGCAATGGTCTGATAGGAAAACAATAAAAAATAATAGCACATGAGAGAAATCCATCAGGAAATCGGACCTCAATGGAAGGATCATCATCAACGATGACGTAATGTCCATTGGATCTTAAAGATAATATAAAGGAAAAGTTTGGAAATTATTAGTTAGTTATTATGATGTGACTATAAGTGTTAGTGTGGAGTTGAAGGAGAAGGGATTGAAAAGACGCACTCTTCAATCACTTCAGTTTTGTTTAAAAAAAAGAGAAATGACATCGTTTTTTCTACATTAAGGACCAACTAAACTAAAAGACCTCCAGATAAATAAAAAACAATGGCTAACTCAAACAATCTTTTTTAGGACAGCGTGGGAATTCACATTCAAATGGCAACCAACAGATAAAGATGAACTGTTTAAAACCATAAAAACTTTATAATTAATGAACATTAAATTAAAAACTTTCCGTATTTAAAATAATTAAGAAATAGAATCCTATCTGACCAACATTATTTATTAATTAGTTATAATTTTATTTAATGTATTTCTTTTGTAAAATCATTTCCATTTATTTATTTGTTTTTTAAGTTTTTATTATGATTTCTGTTTTTTTGATAAATTAAACTATATAAATATTAAACTTAAGTCTGGTGTGAATGGCTATATAGATTTGTAAAGTTATATTAGGGAAGGGTAATCTTGGGTTAATTGTTTCGTAGTTGAATTAGGTCAATGGATTGGATATATTGGTGTAATTAGTAGATGTATTATGAGATTCGCTATGGGCAGAATCACTATTATACGTGGCACACACTCGTTTTGCCTATGGGAGGAATTATAAGATGGAGACTGCAGTTCCTTCCTATGGAGTTTTTTATTGCTCTCATTGTCAGATAGATGTAATATTCCTATCTAATGAGAATCAGTTTCTTCTCTTAACCTAATTGTGCTGTTGTATTCATATTACATTGAACACATCGATATATCAGATGGATTGAAGTTTTGTTTGATTGCAAACCTTTGGCCTAAGGTTAAACAAGGATTGAATTTTTTTTTTTCAAATGCAAATCTATGTAGTCTATTCATACTCGACACTCTAAATAAAGATGCATTAAATTTAAGTTGGGTATACCGATTGATTATGTTTTTGGTTTTCATATTTGATCAAAATATATAGACATTCGGTAAATACTGATACTTTACGGTGAGTATCTAAGATGTATTTATGTTGGATGTCTTTTAAGTTATTGGTGTCAATGCAGTGTCTTATGATGAACACCATTGGATTTCTTGTATTCCCTATGCAATTGATGGTATCAATGACTTTGTATTTTGATCATTTATGTTTATTTTGAAATGTTTTTTGACCGTGCAGTCTATGTGACCGATCTATACTCAACATTAAAACCACATTTTATAAACCCATTTGTGCAAACTTATAAAAAATTAAAATGTAAACTTATAATATTATAAAAATTAAAATGTAAATTTAAATTCTAAAATCAGTTAAAATCCAAAATAAAAGTTATTCTAAAATAATGCTAAATTTTATATATGTGCATAAATAAATGTTTGTGTTTTAATTACTGGCAGTGGCTTATTTTATTCTTTTTTATATATTCTTAGATAAGAATTTATTATAAATATAAATCTCTGCTACTCCCTGAGCTAGTGACAATGGGCTAATGACCGGATATCAAAAAATATAAAATAAAATTTTTTTTTGACTTACGTATCTGCCTACTTTATAAATTTTCTAGGTTCAAATGCCTAGATGGTGCCCTGTAGTGCAGATGACGTTAAGCTCACTTCTCCGGATCATTATAATTGGTCTCCCAACTTGGGCCGATGTTTAATAAACCACGTATACCCTGAACAAATTTTTTCAAAATGAAATATTTTTATCTGTTTACATAAGTCGTATACTTTAAATATTATAAAAGCACTGCCAGAAATAAATTGCACATATATTAAACATGAGAAAGTATAAATAATTTTAAATTGTATTTTGTTAAAAAAAAAAGTCAGAAGGTTGCAATTAATATGTTTTTTTTTTGTTTGTTAATATAAATTATGCTTTAACGTGTATAGGCGTGCACAGCCATGCAAGTTTATGATCGAAATGTGGTGCCTTATGATGAGTACCTTTGGGAATTACTTCAGTGTAACCCTATGTAAGCATTTCAATCAGTCATAAATAAGTTGGTGGTATTTATAATTGTGCTGCTAATATACACTTATAAACCCATTATCTTTCAAAACGTATTTACTTCAATGCAACCTTTCTAAATAAATAACTTGTTTGTCATGCTGTGTGTAAAAATAAAATGTATAAAAAAATAGAATGCTTGGGGGGGAGGAGGCGTAGATGTAAATGGTCTGTGGGAAAATGATAGCCAACATTTTTTTCTCGTATATTGTAGTCTTTTTGTAAAATTACTAACCGGATGTTTTTTGTAAATGTCTTCGTTAATCATGTACTGTAATTACTAACCCTAAGTAAAAATTTTTTTTTGTTTATTTTTTTTTTAAGCAAGTTTACTGATATGTAACAGGCACATACGTACGTTACATTGTTTTTTTATTATTAAACATGGAAAAAATAAAAGTTCGCAAATAAAAATTTCTTTTCTAAGAATTAAAAATTGAAAATTAAAAAATCATCTTAAACTCGTATATATATATATATATAAAATGGCACAGATAAAAAAAAAATTATTAAAATAAGACTTTATTAAAAATAGAAAAACTAAATCTTTCAACAAAAAGATTTAGAGATAAAATATCTTTAAGTTTGGAAAACATATTAATTAATCAGAAATGGAAATGATTATTTTAATTAGTCAAAGTGAACTAATCTTTGGGCATTTAAATGTATAAGCAATGGTCAGATAGGAAAACAATAGAAATTAATAGCAAATGAGAGAAATCCATCAGGAAATCGGACCTCAATGGAAGGATCATCATCAACGATGACGTAATGTCCATTGAATCCTAAAGGTAATATAAAAAAAAAAGTTTGGAAATTATTAGTTAGTTATTACGATGTGACTATATGCATTAGTGTGGAGTTGAAGGAGAAGAGATTGAAAAGATGCACTCTTCAATCCCTTCAGTTTTGTTAAAAAAAAAAGAGAAATGACATCGTTTTTTTCTACATTAAGGACCAACGAAACTAAAAGACCTCCAGATAAATAAAAAAACAATGGCTAACTCAACCAATCTTCTTTAGGACGGCATGGGAATTCATGTTCAAATGGCAAGCAACAGATAAAGATGAACTGTTTAAAACCATAAGAACTTTATAATTAATGAACATTAAATTAAAAACTTTCCGTATTTAAAATAATTTAGAAATAGAATCCTATCTGACCAACATTATTTATTAATTAGTTATAATTTTATTTAATGTATTTCTTTTGTAAAATCATTTCCATTTATTTATTTATTTGTTTGTTTTTTAAGTTTTTATTATGATTTCTGTTTTTTCGATAAATTAAACTATATAAATATTAAACTTAAGTCGGGCATGAATGGCTATATAGATTTGTAAAGTTATATTAGGGGAGGGTAATCTTGGGTTAATTGTTTCGTAATTGAATTGGGTCAATGGATTGGATATATTGGTATAATTAGTAGATGTATTACGAGATTCACTACAGGCAGAATCGCTATTATACACCGCACACACTCATTTTGCCTATAGGAGGAACTATAAGACGGAGACTGCAGTTCCTTTCTATGGAGTTTTTTTATTGCTCTCATTGTTAGATCGATGTAATATTCCTATATGATGAGAAGCAGTTTCTTTTCTCTAATTGTGCTGCTGTATTCGTATTACATTGAACACATCAATATATAAGATGAATTGAAGTTTGGTTTGATTGCGAACCTTTGGCCTAAGGTTAAACAAGGATTGAATATTTTTTTTTCAAATGCAAATCTATGTAGTCTATTCATACTCGACACTCTAAATAAAGATGCACTAAATTTAAGTTGGGTATAGACGCTTGCATGGGTTCGTTACCAGTTGATTATGTTTTTGGTTTTCATATTTGATCAAAATATATAGACATTTGGTAAATACTGATACCTTACGGTGAGTATTTAAGATGTATTTATGTCAGATATCTTTTAAGTTATTGGTGTCAATGCGATGTCTTATGATGAACACCATTGGGTTTTTTTGTATGTCCTATGCAATTGACGGTATCAATGACTTTGTATTTTGATTGTTTATGTTTATTTTGAAATGTTTTTTGACCGTGCAATCTATGTGACCGATCTATACTCAACATTAAAAACACATTTTATAAACCCATCTGTGCAAACTTATAAAAAATTAAAATGTAAACTTATAATATTATAAAAATTAAAATGTAAATTTAAAGTCTAAAATCAAGTTAAAATCCAAAGTAAAAGTTATTCTAAAATAATGCTAAATTTTATATATGTGTGTAAATAAATGTTTGTGTGCTAATTACTGGCAGTGGCTTATTTTATTCTTTTTGATATATTCTTAGATAAGAATTTTTTTGTAAATATAAATCTCTGCTACTCCCTGAGCTAGTAACAATGGGCTAACGACCGGATAAAATAAAATAATTTTTTTTATTTACTTACGTATCTGCCTACTTTATAAATTTTCTAGGTTCAAATGCCTAGATAGTGCCCTGTAGTGCAGATGACATTAAGCTCACTTCTCCGGATCGTTATAATATATATATATCTGAGCCACACCTATGTATTTTAATGTGAAGAAAAAGAAAATTAATAATAATAAAAAATATTGAAAAGCTAAAATTTATAATTTTTAGGTGCACTTCTCAGAAGTATATACATCAAATATCCACATAAATAGAGGAGTGGGATAGGACATAGGGTTTGAATATTGGTTAGCAGTTGGTGAGTGGATATAACCATGAAGCTCATTCTTGGCAAGACTGACTGCTTCAATATATTGTAACTAAATAAAATAAATCAAAATTGTGGCATTAGCTTTATATCAAATAGATATCATCCAACAAAAAAATCCCCTTTCCTCTTTCCACATATATAAACACTGTTCAGAGTTGTGAACCAATAATTTATCGCCACATACTGGTGCTATTTGTAACTAATTAAAAATATCAATAAATAAATATATCATCAAGATTGGGAAAAAGAAAATCAAACTCTTCTTTTCTTTCAGTTTTAGTTATGTGTATATGGTTTATCTGGGCACCACCAGGCTGTCTAAACCTATATAAAGTTATATTATATACCTTTTATACTCTACTGAGTTTAAATTTTAGTTGATATATTATTTATAACACATGCACTTGTAATAAGGGAAAACATCCTTATTATTCATTAGTAGTGCAAATAAATTATCAGACAAATTATTACTTAAGATTTAACATCATAAATTCATATTTAATATTGTCATAAGTGTTACTAGCTTAGTTTAATATCATAAATTATCAGATGCTTTGAAGGTAGTCATATCTTTTGTGATGCTCACAAATAACAAACATACCTAGTGAGAACCATTATTTACATATGGCCATTAAACATTTATTTAGTGTATTCATTAATAATATGACGATGATGATGATGCTTCCAGCTACAGCTTTTGAACTAACTCACAACATAAATTTTATCTTTAATCAATCTATAATTATTTACTTAAAATACTATATCTAAATTATGAATTCATCAGTGATGATGATGATTAAATTAACTTCACAAGACAATAATTAATGAAACAAATATGTATTCACCTCTTTTAATAAAACATTAAAATTTATTACTGATAAATCATTGATAATAAGGATAGAAAATTTATAAAATTATCAATGATAAAATACATCTAAATAATTATAATAACAATAACCAAAGATATTCCCCCTTCCCTTAATGAAATGTAAACTCAATGTTCATATCATATAGCATGATGTGTCTCTCTAGCGAGTAAATAAAAATCTCATATCCTAGAAACATTTTTATTTTAAAAATAAACACTCAATGCATGCATATACTTGCCTATTGTGTATAACATATATTTATAAATTTATACATAATATCAATCAAAAAAAAAGTAGAGAAAACTTAGATCATAAAGATAAGAACCTCAGCTTCAAATTACTTATTTTAATATTCATCAATCTAGGTCACTAACTACTTTAAAATCTATCTCTCATAATGCTAAATTTCTATCTTTATCAATGTATACATCCATATTTAACAAATATACATGTAAGCATAATTATATTAGTAGTTGTGTGTGTGTGTAAATGTCAATTCCCATTATGAATAAAAACATTCCTTTTAGATACAAAATACATCAATATATTTCATAATACTTGAATCAATACACAATAAAAACATTTTACAAAAATAAAATACATTTACAAATGGTTACATGTAATGATAATCTAAGAAAACATAACATATCAATACAGCAATATTTATTATTATCGAAAATCTTCTCTAATTGATTCTCATTTTAAGATTTAAAGAGAGATAAATGGATTTATTATTAAAAAGATTTGTTAATAGTCACTGGTAAAACTATAATTGAAATTGATATTACCACTTCTTTTTTACTCTCAATGTACAGACTGTTTCAAAGAGACCAATGAATTTCATTTTTAAAATCAGCTCATTTAAGATTGAAAATTTGAAATCAGCCACATGTCAATATGTAGCACACATAGATTTACTATTTGACATGTGTAGATTTACAAATTGCGGCGGTTTACTGGAACAATCTTATTTTTGGATTGGGATTGCAATTCCTTTTTCTGTGATGATAATAAAATAGATTTCTTCTTTAGAAATCATTTTATCATTTGAATGGCTTCTTCATTTTTTCTGGCTATAATTACTTTTGATAGACAGATAGATATTTCTGCTTTCCATATATTTTAGCATTTTTTGCTTTGTGCTTTTATTCAAATTCAGCAACAGCATGGTTTCACAAATTTCATTTTGTAGTTCCCATTTGGATTTAACAGCAGCACAGGTGAGGAAATAAGTTTCTTTTTTCATCTTTGGAAATCAGTCATAAGATGTTTAAAATATCTCTTAGATTTAAACTCCTCCTGATGTGCCTAAGTTTTTTTGGATTGGTCACTTGAGTCCTCAACAAAATCTTTACTACCCCACCATGTTGATGTAGAAACTTTCACATATAAAAATAAAATAATGCTTGGTTTCTGAAAGGCAATCAAGTTTATTCTCCTCCCTTAAACAGTCTTATTTTCAGCTTTATGTATACTAGTCTATCTGATGATATCACACATATTTTTGTTACTGGAACACATGGCAATCTATAAATCATGGCATCTGGACAAAATCTTCTCCAAAATTGATAATTTTTTGAAATTTATTATTTAGTATGGTTCCAAAAATGCTCTGGATTCTATCATTTCACTAGCGTACTGATCTGGACTTTATCATTTTAATAGCATCCCCCCATTTCTCAAGTCTGAAATTGACCTTTTTCTCTCTCTCAGACCTGTTGATATCAGTTGGACATTATTGTGAAGCACTTTCACATAAAACAAGAATAACTGTTCTTAAATAATATAACTTTTTACACTGAAACTACAAAATTATTTAAATAAAACTCTTTTTTTAAAATATATCTGTAAACGTTTTTAAATTTATGTCTGTAAATACACACATACTCATCCATACCCAAATATATAAAACTTGCTTATTAAAAAAATAATCTAAATGATTTAAAAAGTTACAGATCATTAATATTAGCAGTATTAAACTCAAAGTATTATTAAAGAAATAGTATTATAATCTATTAACTATAAATCAACTTTAAAAAAAGTTAATAAGCAAACTTAGAAAAATGATTTATTGAGTCTGTGCCTAAAGACAACTGTTTATATATGCTCACTATATAACTAATAGATATTCAAAAATATAGGTTGTCTTTTTTATTAATAAAATCAGTTGGATAAAGAGATATTTATCTTGCTTTCTGATGTCTTTTGGGAATTGTTTATATAGGGTTTGAACTCAATACCCTACAGCTTCCCTTTCATATGAAGAAAAAAAGCATGATTTTTTTAAAAAAATCATATAACTAAAATAAATTGTATACAAAATTATACAATCCTTCCCTGTTTCATTTTCATGGGATATTTATAGTGTAAATCTATATGCCTTACAATCCTCTCTTCTTTCATTTTCATGGAATATTTATAGTACATATCTTTATGGCCCATTCTATATAAATCCAGGTTCTCAATTTTATCTAGGAATACTGACTCTCTATACCATACATAATTATCCTTTGTAACAGCTGGTTTTAAGCCTTAAATTCTATTATTCAATATAATATTTCCCCCTTGTTTTATCCTACTGTGATATTTATAAAATAACTCCTTATAATTCAAACAATAGTGTAACTTTCTACCCTCACAATGGTTTTATAGTTTATTTAAAAATGCATTCTTCCAAGGATTGTTTCTATCATATTGTCTTTCTGGGAGACTTGGTTTTATTCCTTCTATCTATTCTTCTTTTAGTTTAACCACTGGGTCTTTTGTACTTTGTTCTTCTTCTAACTCCTTTGGTATTCTCTTCATTTCATAATATATTTTATCTGGACCTTTACTTATTTCCTTGTACACTCTCTTTATTGGCTTTTTTACATCTTCTACCTTAAGGTCATTTCTTTCCTCTTTTCCACCTTTAAATAGGTCATTCATTTGTTCTCCATCATCATGATTCTCTTCCATCTTTATACATCCTCCTTGTATGCTCTCAATCTTGGTTTCTATTTCTTGGGGTTTATTGTCCAATTTTTCTTGAGATTTCTCTAGCTTATTTACTACTTTCATACACCAGATATTGCACTTATCATAACATTCCTGAATCTTACTTTTTAGTTTCTCTACAAACTTGGAGATCCTAAGCCTCTGATCTAGTTCCTTTTTTATCTCTACATATTGATTATCTAATGTACTTTCTAATTTGCTAGACACCTATCTAGCTTCTCATTCATTACTTTAATTTGATTTTCCCATTTACTCAATTGACTATCCACTTTCTCATTTATTGTTTTGAGTTCTATATGTTGTTGTTTATTCATTTCTTTAAGTTTCATATTTTGTTTATTCATTTCCTTTATTTGGTCTAACAGGATTTGGAACTTATCTGGTTCACTACATTCTTTGTCAGAATCCATGTTGCTCTGTTGCTATAATGCTTATTATTTATTTAATATTTTTAAGTAATAAGTAATATTTCTTTTCTATAATCAAATTTATTTATTTTGTTTTTGGATTCCCTGACCACCCAAGAACCTGCACATCCATTCTGTTTCTGAAAACATACCATACTGACTGATTTGCCTTTATCACCTTGCCTTCTTATGCTTTCAAAATTGTTTTTCTCATATCTATTGTTTAATTAATCCTTTAATAATATCTTATATAGTATATGTAAATATTCATGAGTTCATAGTTCAAATTATATACTCATCCATTCTTCTAGAGATCTGCCAGATATTGACAGCTAACAGAATGATTACAACACACAATTCTGAGATAAATAAAATAATTCAGTCACAGCACTATAACACACACAATGCACCATGAATACCCAGAATGCTATCTCAATTTATTTAATCACTTCAGGCTACCACAACCCTTGATAAAATAATGCAAATTCTGTTGCAATGCCATGATTCTTTCAGTCTTAGGAACTGGAAATATTAAAAAAACTATGCCTTACTTTCTTGACGTCTTAGAGGTGAAATATCAAAACTATGCCATGCTTTATCCAAGTCTTGGGGACTGAATGTTTACGAAAAACGATGTCTTGCTCACTTTCTAGGAGACATAGAGGCTGAGATCATGGCAAAACTACTGTTAACTGCTTCATGATGAATAAGAACAAATCATAATCTGGGTTGGAGAAGTGAATGAGACTGATCAGTCATGAGTGACATGAATACATCACATCCTCAAGGGGATGACAAAACTCTCCATCCATCATCAAAGCTGCAATATAACCAACAAAACTCTAACAATCAAATAATCAATCCAATCTCCAAAATAATAGATTTTCTATAACATGAACTCTCCAAATATACTTGAAATTATTATTCCATAATTCATAACCATCAATATTCCTGTTCCTGTCTCGCAGTAATATCTTATCAATAACAAAATATTTAATAAAAATCCTATTGCTAGTTTAAAAACTAACTCAAGTTGTGATATATATATATTTAGAATTTAAAAACTAAGCTGTTTCATAGCTGTATTCATTTATCAACATCATTGAAAAAATGAAATAATAATAAACATCATCATATAAAAGTCCAAAATAAAAAGAGGCCAAAATAATTTATACAAAAAAAAATTGTTTTGTTTTGACTACACCTCTCAATTCCATCTCTATTATGACTCCTTCTCATCTCAGGTAGATAGTATATCTAGAATCCTCAGTTGGGAAACCATTGTAACTAAATAAAAATAATAAAAATTGTGACATTTTTATATCAAATAGATATCTTCCAACAAGAAAAATCCCCTTTCCTCTTTCCACATATCTAAAACACTATTCAGGGTTGTGAAGAAATAATTCACAACCACATACTGACACTATTTGTAACTAATTAAAAATTTCAATATATAAATATATTGAAATGGAAACCTCCCAGCCCACTTTCCATTTTTAACCTAATGATATGCCTGTCTGAACTAGTTTCGAACCCATTTTAAATGTCAAAATGTGATATATAAGTTGAGTGGTAAAATTTGCTATCATGGCCACTTGAATGGCATCATCCATTTACATATGAAAGTATGCTATAATTAGACAGATTTGATAAAATTATGGCATAGAAATCCTCATAATTATTCATAAAATATTTTTTTCATTTATCAGTCAATTCTGAATTTTATATTTGTATTATATTCGTATGTGGATAGATAATTTAAACCATGGAATGATGGTATAATGATTTGTATATATATTTAAGATTAAATAAAAAAATATAATGTAAAATGTTTTCTTTAAAATATGTTTATGGTTTTCTGATTTAATGTTTTATAGGGATAACTGAAACTAAAGTTTCTTTTTTTTTTAAATTGGTCAAATTTTTTTTTTTTTTTTGTAAAAACAAATATGTTAAAAGTTATTTATATCAAGTTAAAATAAAAATTATCAGTTTATAACTAAAAATGAGAATTTGGTTGTAAATAAAAAATCAATTAGTGACCTCACCTGTGAGGTAAAAGTAAAATCTAGTTTACTGATTGAATTTGTTTGCAACAAAAGACATTATCATTAAATCAGAATACCGTTACTATATATGCCTATGTGTTTGAAAAGGAAGGTTTTTAACAAATATGTTTTACCAGTTCTTACTTATGGATCTGCGACTTGGACACTTAATAGAAGAGCAATTCAGAGACTTCAGACCACTCAAAGAAGTATGGAGAGATGTATGTTGGGAGTAACAAGAAGAGATTGTAAACACAATGTATGGGTAAGAGAACAAACAGGTGTTACTGACCTCATTGAAAAAATTAAAAGATTGGAGTTGGGCTGGTCATATTGTTAGAAGAGATGAGAATAGATGGACAATTGAAATTTTAAACTGGATTCCAAGAGATTGTAAAAGACCCAGAAAGAGACCACATGTGAGATGGATGGATGAATTAAGAAAGTATGCAGGGGTGATGTGGAGAAGAGAAGCTAAAGATCGGAGAAGATGGATTAAACTTGGAGAGACCTTCATCCTGCAGTGGATTGATAATGGTTGATAATGATGATGATGACCGTTACTATCTTCTAGGCCTTAAAAATTTATAGCACCTAAAAAAAATTAATAAATGAAATCAGAATCAAAATTATATAATTTATATATTTTAATTAATTTTTTTAAGTAAATTAAATATAACACCTTGGAGACTTTATCAGTAGAAGAAAATCAGATTATATGATTTTGTTTTAAAAAAGTCAATTGGTTCTGAGGCAAACGAAATTCCAAAAGGTGTTAAGGCTTAGTAGGTGGAAATATATAAATAGGTTATATTTTAAGCAGGAAAAGAACTCCATTTTTCTTTGAAGAGCTGTTACTATCAGAAACTGAAAAATTGTTAATTTTGCTGTGTCCTGCTAGACAGCCAAGAATTTTCTGCCTTTTCCAGGATGAAACATCAAAGTTTGATCCACCCAAAGCTGAAGCAACAACCAACATTGCAATAACAAGCTTATTATTAAAAAATAAAAGATGCCATAAGCCGCTAAAAAGAACTCACATTCCTTCTAGTTCAAGTACCCCAGTCCAGCTATAAAAATATCATCTTAAATCATCTCCCAATTAAATAGAAGATGCCATAAGCCACTAAAAGAACTCATCTTCATTCCAGCTTGAGTATCTCTAGTCCAGCTATATAAGGACCATTTTAATATCAATTAAAATCACAGAGCTCTGTGTAAAATCTGAAATGATCATTATTTCTTTATAATACAGGTTAGCTAACCATATTAATGTAAACTCTGTCTTGTCTTATAAATCATATTTGAATTCTATAAATGACATACTTTTGTTAATTTCTTTTATTAACTTAATGTTTTGCTATATAACTTAATCACTGCAGTTATATTTATTTCTCTTGTGCTTATTTTAATTACTATTAATTATGTCTATGTTTCGGAATGGCGTGCATTTAGTTACAAAATATTTTTTGAAGATATTATTTAAAATCTTCGTATTGTCATTAATTATAGCATCATTTAGCACGGTTTCAAAACCCTAATCTATAAATAATGGCAACTCTTTTGTACTCATTGTTATTTTATCAGTTATTAATTAATTAATGTAAATATAAAATGTGGCTTATGAATTCAAATTTGCAACCTTTAATTATTATGTTACTAAAAATTAAACCAGCCTGGAGTGTAAATCATAAGTATATTTTCTGATTTAAGTATTTGTAAGTCCCTTAAATATACTTTCCCCCTTAAGAGTTTATTAATTATGCATAACTGAAGAGATTGAACAGGATAAAGTAAAGTTTATATGTTCCCATCGGTAGCATATATGTATTACTCATGCTACAGAAGAGTTGGCTCTTTTGATCAAGCTGATGAACTAGTGTTCACATGCAGTATGATATTTAATTTTATAATATTCTTCGGCTTGGCAGATGTGAAATTTATTAATATTTTATTGTTATGCTGTTTTGATTTATATTAAGATGGAGCCATGGTGAGTCCAGCCCATCTTCCTCTCTTAGGGTAGTACAATAGCTAAGCCTGAGGTAAGGGCCAGATTAGCATGTAAGCCCCCTGCCTCTTATAAAGCAAATCAAGGTTCTCTTTTAGCAGCATGACAATTGGTCATTGGGTAAACCAGTGTTGGTCACAAAAACTCTAAAATCTGGTCATCCATCTGCAGAGCAATTTTATTATTGTATTTACCTGTGCATAGCACATTAGTAAAATCTTTATAGCCAACTCTACTCCCCCCCTAATATGCAATCTTTGGCATTGACTGAAGCATTCTTGAAAACCCGTTCGATCTAAAGCTATCTGGGATGCTTTATATGCCCATATTTAATATATAAATTTATCATAATCAGATGTATTATTAAGCTTCACTCCAGACTTTGTTTGATTTCATGTATAATAGACACTCAAACTGATTATAAAATGGCATAACTAATAAGTAGAATGTAGTGATTTATTATATAGCATAATATTTAGCTCCATTAAATAATAACCACAAATTTATTTTACCAAAGTATTAATGATTTTGTACAATTACCTAGAGTAATATTGCTTAGTAAAAATGAAAATGCCTGTGTGCATTTTCCTATGCTAAATAATGGGTTATGTCAAAATATATAATTGTCAATAAATATATTACTAATTCTTCATATATCAGTTTCTGTCTCATTATTAAATCAATACAATGAATTAATTGAGCATAGCTATTCATTAGTAAAACACCCTATTAATTAACTATATTAAATTTTATCATGGGAACATCTCTAGTATTTAAATTTGTTAATATATATATATATATATATATATATATTTTTAAGTTAATACTATATATATATATATATATATATATTTAAGTCCATGAGTCTCATTGTCTTCTCTGCTCTGCTAGTGGGCCGGACTTAAGAATTGATTCTCATGTGCCATCATTGTTATGTTATCCATTAAGTGTTAGATCTGGGGCTTAGAGAGTGGGTTTGAATTCATGCTGGTCCCTGACCTAAATCTCAGGCTTGACTGGGTTTAAAGTACATTTTGTGAGCTCCAGCTCATGTTAGATGGATAAACATGTTTTGGCCAGTATATAGGACTTTTTTTCTGCATTTAACACCTACAACGTGAGCCCTCAATATAAACACCCACATACCCAGAATTTGTTTATATATATATATATATTTAAAAAAGTTATAAGATATATATAGTTTTTTCTATGTTTGAAATGTTTAAAATAATGTGTTCAGTGTAAAATTCATTGTTTAAAGTTAAAACCCATATACTACAACCATAAGTATAGTACATATGTATTTTTTCTTCAATGTAATCACCTACAAACCCTGAATACTGAATTGTGTTTATGTCTTCCAATGACTGTCAGTGAGACTTATATGAAAATTGTGTAAATAAAGTGTAAATCATTGATCACTCTCTGTTGGCTGGCACCCTTATAAAAAAATTTTTTGCCAACCAGTAGTGAGTCAAATGCAAAAACATTGTAAGTGGAGGATTCAAACTCAGAGAAAAAAAATATTGAGAGCAAATTTTTTTTGGCTATAATAATTTATTGTACAATTTTAAACATGTAACAACAAGACTATGAGTTTTCTTTTTCAGATGCAGGGGTGTAACCAAGAGAAATCAAAAGGAAAAATGACTAGATTAGTATAGTAGGAATAAAATCTTAAATAAAGAATTTTTTTTTCCAGCAAGTAAAAGTAAATTTTCAGCAAAGCTATAGTTGGGCAGATATATAAAAGGTGAGGGAGCAGTGAGTGGTTAGGTGGCAGATGATTTTTTCTTTAGACAAAGAGGAAATGATATAACACTAACTCAGCATAAAAAAATGAAATGTACATAAAAATTAAAATTGATTTTTTTGCTTCTTTTGGTCATCACTTGAAAACTCCTAGTCAAGACATTTTTTTCTCAATTTTTTTGTTTCATTATATGTGAGGAGAAATGAAGCAGTCAATCTTCCTTCATGGGTCTATCTACTAATCCATCTTTAAAACCTATATCCCATCCCACTCCTTTTGTCATGTATATATATTTTATGTATATATTTGAGATGTGTGCCTAAAAATTTATAAATTTTAACTTTCAATAACATTTTATTATTATTAATTTTATGATTATTAATTCTTTTTATTAAAGTACATAGGTACAGCTTAAATATATATATATAAAGCAAAATACTAACAAAATATTGACTAAATATATATATATAAAGCAAAATACTAACAAAATATTGACTTTTTGTAAATATTTTATTATATGCCATTTTTTTAAAACTTTTTCTTTTTAAAGTACTTTTTTTCTATTAAACTGTATATTTTTATAAAGTCCAAGATGGAAGATGCAACTGTTAATTGTCCAAAAATAATTAAGAGGTTAGAAACACTATTGTTTTAATCTGGGGAAGATATTTTTAATTAAAGTTTTTACTTAAAATAAAATGGGGACTAAGATTAAAGATTTTCTTTTGTTATAAACATTTCTGTCAAATCTATTTCTAATCTGGAAAGAGATTTGAATTTATTTCTGGACATTATCTAATGTTGTATCTTCAAAAACAATGGCTAAAGAAAAAGTAAGATCAGAGATTAGATTTTAAGCTAAAACTAAGTAATTAAAAGCATTCCAGAAATACCTGCCAGGAGTATAAAATGGGCCAATTTTAAATCACCAACAGATTAGCTACTACTGAGAGAAGTGTGTTGTTATCAATACTCCCTGCAACTTTGTAATTTAAGATAATGATAGAGTATACACCAATCATTTTTCTGACCCTTGAGTATCATTTTTCCTGCTAATGTACCATCTAGCTACTGCCCTGAAATGAAGAAAAGCCTAAAAATGAACTTTGGAATGCTGATCAGAAGCTGGCTGTCACCAAGAATTCACATGGATCCATTAAATGCTGTACTTTAAAAAATGGATTATTAAATGGTGCAAGGTAAATTATTTCAAGCTGCCACCATTAAAATTAAATCTAGCTTGCCTAACTAGTCTCAAACTCTATTAATATTTCTCCTAATGTATTATTTATTAACTTTGTAACTTTTCTAATATGTAAATTCCTCTCAAATAATTTCTATAAATTTAATTCTCTCTCATATGCTCTAACTTTTTTAATGTTGGTGCAGTCATTTCTTTATATGTATTTATTACTTGATTTTATATATCTATTTTAGTTATTATTATCATGCCAATCTCAAGCAATCTGAGTTGAAATTCTAAAATCTTTTTTTTTCTTTTTAAGTAAACCTCTCTGAATTAACATCCCCATAAAATATAATGTATGATAAACTAATATGCTCACCAGATTGTTTTTATGAATCAACATTTTGTTAATGTTTTAGTGTAAAAATTTATTTGTTTAAATATGGGTTCTACCCAGGGAGAATCCAGAACTCAAGCTAATTAACGCTCTGAAACCTTATTTATTTTATAAGTGTTATTATTCAATTCTAAAAGGGTTATTTATTTGTTTTCTATATATAACTGCTAGTTTTTATTTTATTGTTTCATACTCTTGAAATATCAAATACAGTACTTAAATATTCATTATTATAAAATCAATGAAGGTGGGATTGAATTATTTTAAATAGCAGAAAAGGAGGGGGTCTAAATCTTAATGTATATTTTACTATTTCAGTTATTAAATGAAATCTAAATCTCTATATATATTGTAGTAGCATAACATATTATTTATATAAATTATGACATTCAAACAAAGGTCACTTGTTTTTAAAGCAGTAATTCTTATTCAATGTCATTAGTGACATTTACCCATACTGTGTTACTGACATTTGGCCTTATCTTCGTGATTATATATATGTGTTTCCAATCTGGGGCTTGTGACAAGATCGAACCCATAAATTTATTCTCAAGCCTTATCCTGAGGATAGGTGACCTTCCCAGGACTATTTATTTAATATAAAAAGGCCTCTGGCAGTGATTCCTGTAAGTCTGGCACATGCTATGCCTATCCACTTAATTAGTAGAAAAAAGGCCTCTCTTGTCAGTTATACCAGTAAAAGTCTGGGCCATGCCATGCCTATCCACTTTTCTCTAAGCACTGCCCTAAAAAAGAGGGTGTTAGATTTCATTTTTTGTCCAAAAGCATGACCTTATCTTTGAGTTCTCTGCCTATGTCATTACCACCTCTTATTCATATTATTTCTTTTGCTTATGACCTAATTGTAGTGCAGTAATAATATTGAAGTTGTGCTCTGCTCAAATGTGGGTGTTATAATATTTTTTTTAGCTAGTATTATTATATATATATATATATATATATATATATATATATATATATATATATATGCCAAATAATACTAGCTAGATTAATTACTAATATTATTTTAGTTTTATTATACAATCCTACCATCGTAATTTATTTCTTTATTTAAGAGTATCTGCCTTGGGGGAAATCATGTGTTCTGTCTTTTACATGTTTTTTTCTAATAAGTATTGTCTCTTATAATCAAATATGTTTTCAAATGTATTTTATTTATTTTCATGACTGTAATGGTGTGAAAATGGTTTTATATTATATCTGTAATGAATCTCGGAATGCTCTCTGAAATAATGTTAGTCACCATGTTTCAGAACCGTATATTAAAGCATTAATAGCAATTTTATGTAAATTCTTTCTAATAATCGATTGGCATCTTAATATTGGACCCACCAAAGATGTGTGTTTATTTATAATGTATTATTTAATTTATAAAAGAGCATATGAGAAATAATAGCATGAATGACACTATGTAATCATCTACCTCTTGATAGATCACTTGCTCATTCACGTACACAATAATGTATATAATTAAGTCATAATGTATAATAATTTGTCATTATATTAAACTATATTTTTATTGTCTAACTTATTTGTTGTTTGAATTCCTTTTTCTCCACTTCCACTTGTACAGCTATGTGTGTATACATTTTAGTTAAGTCATAGTTAATAGATGTCTATTGTCTTCTTCATTCTGCTAGCAGGCCAGACTTAAGAATTAATTCTTGTGTGCGATAATTGTTATATTATCCATTAGGTGTTTGATCTGGGGCTTTGAAAGTGGATTTGAATCCAGGTTGGTCCCTAACATAAATCTTGGGCTTGAAGTACATTCTTTGTAGTTCCAGCTTGTGTTAGATGAATAAACATGTTTTGACCGGTACAATATCATCAAGATTGGGAAGAATGATATCAAACTCTTATTTCTTTTTGTTTTAGTTTTACTTATGTGTATATGGTTTATCTGGATATCACTAGGCTGTCTAAACCTAGATAAAGTTATATCATATACCTATTTATACTCTACTAGGTTTGAACCTCAGTTGATACTTATTTATAACACATGCACTTGTATTAAGGGGAAAATATCCTTATTATTCTTTATTTGCACAAATAAATTATCAGACAAATTATTATTTAAGATTTAACTTCATAAATTCATATTGAATATTCTCATAAATGTTACTAGCTCAGTTTAATATCCTAAATTATCAGATGCTTCGATGGTTGTCATATCTCTTGTGATGGCTTGCAAATAACAAACATACCTAGTGATAACCATTATTTATATATGGCCATTAAACATATGTATTTAGTCTATTCATTAATAATAATAATAATAATAATAATAATAATAATAATAATAATAATAATAATAATAATAATAATAATAATAATAATAATAATAATAATATGATGATGATGATGATGATGATGATGATAATGATGCTTCCAGCTACAGCTTTTGAACTAACAACACAAATTTTTCTTTTATCAACCTATAATTATTTACTCAAAATAAATCTAAATTATGACTCAAAGATTGACATTTATCAGTGATGATGATGATTATATTAACTTCACAAGACAATAATTAACTCTAGAAATATATATACACCTCTTTTAATAAAACAAATTAAAATTTATTACTGATCAATCATTGATAATAAAGATAGAAAATTTATTCAATTAATAATGATAAATAACATCTAAATAATAATGATAACAATAACCAAAGATCTTCCCCCTTCCCTTAATGAAATGTAAACTCACTGATCATATCATATAGCATGATGTGTCTGTCTAGTGGGTGAATAAAAATCTCATACCCTAAAAGTATTTTCATTTTAAAAATAAACACTGGATGCCTGCAGATATTCACCTATTGTGAATAACATATATTTTTATATTTATAAATTTAAGCATAATATCAATCAAGAAATAAGTAGAGAAAAATTAGTTAGATCATAGAGATAAGACCTTGGCTTCAAATTACTTATTTTAATTTTCATCAATCTAAGTCACTAACGACTTTAAAATCTATCTCTCATGTAAGCATAGTTATATTACTAGGTGTGTGTATGTCAATTCCCATTAGGAATAAATCTGTATTTCCTTTTACATACAATATAAATCAACATATTTCATAATACTTGTATCAATACACAATAAACACATTTTATAAAAATAAAATACGTATACAAATGGTTACATGTAATAATAATCTAAAAATACAAAATATATCAATAGAGTAATATTTATTATTATTGAAGATCTTCTCTAATTGATTCTCATTTTAAGATTTAAAGAGAGAGATAAATGGATTTATTATTAAAAAGACTTGTTAATAGTCACTGATAAAAATATAATTAAAGTTGATATTACCAGCCCTTCTTTTACTCTCGATGTACAGACCATTTCAAAGAATCATAGGAATTTTATTTTTAAAGTCAGCTTACTTAATGTTGAAAATTTGAAATAAGCCACACATTAATATGTAACATGCATAGATTTACCAATTCACATGTGTAGATTTATCAATTGCAGCAGTTTATTGGAACAGTTCTATTTTTGGCTTAGGCTTGCAATTCTCTTTACTGTGATAATGATGATGATGAAATAGATTGCTTCTTTAGAGACCATTTTATCATTGGAATATTTTTTTCATTTCTTCTGGGTATAATTACTTTTGATAGATAGATGGATATTTCGGTTTTACATATATTTTAGCATTTTTTCATTTGTGCTTGTATTCAAATTCAACAACAGCATGCTTTCACAAATTTCATTATTTTACTTTGTAGTTCCCATTTGGATTTAATGGCATTATAGGTGAGGCAATACATTTCTTCTTTCATCTTTGAAACTCAGTCATAAGATATTTAAAATATCTCTTAGATTTAAACTACTCCTGATATGTATTAGTTCTTTGGATGGTCCACTGGAGTCCTTAATGAAATCTTTCCTACCCCACCATGCCAATGTAGAAACATTCACATATAAAAAAATAATGCTTGATTTCTGAAAGGCAATCAAGTTTATTCTCCTCCTCCTTTAAACAGTCTTATTTTCAGCTTTATATATGCTAGTCTGTCTAATGATCTCACATATATTTTTGTTACTGAAACATATGGCAATCTATAAAACAAGGCATCTGGACAAAATCTCAAAATTGACAAATTTTTTAAAACTTATTATTTAGAATGGTCCCAAAAATGCTCTGGATTCTATCATTTCACTAGCTTACAGATCTGGACTCTATCATTTTAATAGCACCCCTCATTTTTCAAGTCTGAAACTGACCTTTATCTGTCAGACCTGTGGATGTCAGCTGGACATTATTCTGAAACACTTTTACATAAAACAAGAATAACTGTTCTTAAATAACATAACTTTTTATAAAGAAACTATAAAATTATTTAAATAAAACTTTTTTTAAATATATCTGTAAAGGTTTTTAAGTTTATGTCTGCAAATACACACATACTCATCCATATCTAAATATATAAAACTTGCTTATTAAATAAATGGTTGTTTTCTATTTTATCATGTCAGCTGCATGATAGTGCTATTTCTAGGTCAATTCCTAGAAATATATCATTTCAGAAGCCTCCACCCACCCTAAGAGGCTTTTTTCTATGATAAAACACAGAGTCCTCATGGCAGCCTCAGCCAACCTAAGAGGCTTTTTTCTATGATAAAACACAGAGAGTCCCCACTGGCTAGCCGGTCTGGCTTTTTTCTATGCTAAAAGTACAAAAAAATACCTTATTGGCAGCCATAGTTGGTTGTGTTATTAATTTTATCGTAATGCTAGAATGTCTATTTTCTATATACTTTCATGTGATAGTGTGTGGATTTTAGCCTGTTGTAATTATTTAAAATTTCATTACAATGTTTTTTTTTCAAGTGCTCTAACCTACTGTTACATTGTAACTTTATTAACAATGTCATGAAGGTTCCATTACAAATGTGTAACCTTCAAACATTGCTTTTAATGGTGTGGAACAGGAGTATTTTGACAATCACATGAAAAGTAACATTTTCATGAAAATTTGTCCATGACAAGTTACTTTTTATATATATACACAAACAGAATCAACCCAGTGTCTGATTATTAATTACTGTCCAAAAAAAAATTAGACTGGTATTATTTTTACATTTACTATTTAAATAAGATTAGTTTTTATATCTACACACTAACAAAAATAACCCAGTTTCTGAATAATTACTGTTCAAAAAAAGCAAATTAGTCAGGTTTGATTTTTAAATGTAGTATTTGAATTATGGTACTTTTTATATATACACAATAACAAAAAGAGCCCACTTTTTTATTAATTACTGTCCAAAAAAATGCAAGGTAATAGTATGAATACTGAACCCTACCATCTGGTGGTGCTCTTTTTTGCCCAATTCACATCAATATACTGATTCACAGGCTGTCTTTTTGTTTACATAATATGGTAAAATATTTTTTTTGCAACTGGCTTTTATTTTTTCATCAGCAATGGTAAACCACCAAAGTTTTTTTTTATTACATAATATTACAGTAAAATATTTTTTTTTCAACCACTTTTTAATTTTTTCAGCAGTGATGGTAAACTACCAAAGTTTTTTTTATTCCACCTGGGTTTTTTTTTGTTTTTAATAAACAAATACTTTGTTTTTAGATGGTCTAGGGGTGTTGATTTGTTTGTAAATTAACGACTAACTGTCCATAGCTTTTTTTACATAATATTACTTACGGTAAACCAATTTTTTTTTCACATGGTTTTTTTGGTTCATTTTTTAAAGAAACAAACCCTTTATTTTTAGACAGTGTAGGGGTGTTGGTTTGCTTTTAAATTATCAATTAACACTCCATCAGTTTGTTTACACAAAAATACAGTAATAAACACTTTGTTGTTTTTAGATGGTGGAGAGGGAGGGTTGGTTGCTTGATTTTAATCTAATCTTCTTTTTTTGTTGTTGATGTTTTGATTTGCTGAAAGACTTCAACAATTTGGTACTTTTGAATAAACAAACACTTGATTTTTTAGAGGGTTGAGGGGAGAGGAGTTGTCTTGATTTTGAATTGTCATCTCTTTTTTTGTTAATTTATTATGAGGCTTTTTTGCAAATCTTTACGCTACAGAAAGCTTTATATAATAGTGAAAAGTTCTTCCATAATTTTTTGGGCCTTTAATTTTAAAAAAAGACATAAACAGTTTGTTTTTAAAGAACACTTTTTTTAAGCCAGGGAAAGTTTGTTTTGATTTTTAATTATAGACTTCTTTTTGTATTTTCTTTTTTGAACATTTTATTATGTTTCCACACAGTTCTTTATTATTATTTTATTTATTTTTTTTTTTTTTGGTGGGGACTTTTGAATAAACTCTTAAACACTTCTTTTTTTTTTTGGTATAATAAAATATTACCTACTTTAACTGTTAATGAAACTTATCAAATATTATCTACCTACTTTATAATCATGGGAACAACAAAAACAACAACAAGTTTCCCATAAAATAATTTATTGAATTAAAAAGAAATGAAACTTTGGACAAGTTATGAACCAAAACAAGTAAAAAAAACACCACCACTTTCAGGGGCATAAAAAACAGTAGCCAAAAATAGCATGCAAATAAAGTAATGGAAAACCTCAAAGCTGTAAGTGGAGCCTTTGAACTAACAACTTCCCTTATGCAGACCTATATAGGTACACTTGCAGGAGTTTCTCTTTCTGGGAAAACACAATATTGTGCATCCACTTGTGTGGCCAGTTGGAAATTCACTCAGCTTCGACCAATTCAGACAACTTGCAGATAACACTTGACATTTCTCACACAGATTTGCACATAAATGGGCATTTGCATGTAAAATCAAAAAAAAAAAAAAACTCTACTGAAAAGAACCTTTTCAAGTTGTGTGCAGTTCAAAAGTATAGGGAAGCATCTGTGACAACATGACAATTCTTAATATGGAATACTAAATCTATTAGGCTTTCTAAAAAATTTCTGACAATGAATTTTTGCAGGGTTTCATCTCTTTCAAATACGGCCACCATCAGATCAGACTGTAGCAAGAGTTTATGAGCGCACACTTGATGAATACTGTCGCAATGCAATGGATGTAATATTTTGTTACATAATCGTAGAATACATTGCCCTCAGGCAGCCTGTTACAGCTCAAAAAACACCTCTTGTACTGTCAGCTGTAAGTTAAGGCTGCTAAAATGGTATATTGATGTGCATTTTGTGAAAAACAGCACCATCATATGGTAGGGTTCAGTATTCATATTATTACCAAATGCAAATTAGTCAGGTATCATTTTTAAATTTAGTATTTTAAATAACGATATTTTTTATATATACACACTAACAAACAGAACCCACTTTCTGATTCATTACTGTCAAAAAAAAGCAAATTAGTTGGGTATCATTTTTTTAATTGAGTATTTCAATGATGGTCCTTTTTATATATACACACTGACAAAAAGAATACAATTTCTGATTAATTACTGTCCAAAAAAAAAAAAAGCTAATTAGTTTGGTATCATTTGAAAATTTAGTGTGAATTTTTAAGTGTTATGGGTAAATTGAATAATGTAGAATTGTGTATTATTTTCTATTAAAAAAAGATTATAACTTACAACTTATCTAGTATATATAGTAATTTAAAAAAGACCATAACTTTATATATATATATATATATACACACACAAAGAAAAAACCCACTTTTTTTTTTCCATGTGTCATAGCATCGGCTAACCCACTTTCTGATTAATTATTGTCAATACCAAAAAAAAAGTTATTCGGGTATCATTTTTAAATTTGGTATTTAAATAATATTACTTTTGATATCTACACACTAACAAAAACAATCCACTTTCTGATTCATTACTGTCCAAAAAAAATGCAAAATAGTCGGGTATCATTTTTAAATGTAGTATTTAAATAACGTACTTTTTATATATGCACATTAACAAAAAAACCCACTTTCTGATTAATTACTGTCAAAAAAAAATCAAATTACTCAGGTATCATTTTTAAATTTAGCATGAATATAGAAATGTTGTGTAAATTGAAAAATATAGAATTGCGTATTATTTTTTATTAAAAAAATAATGTAAGTTTTTATAGACATACACACAAACAAAAACAACCCATTTTATGATTAATTACTGTCCAAAAAATGTCAATTATTTAGGTATCATTTTAAAATTTAATGTGAATTTCTAAATTTTGTTTTTTAAATAGTAATGTTATTTACTATTAGTTACTCTAATTTCCTATTACAAAACTAAAAGAGCTGATATTTATATACAATCACAGGCCCAGCCCGGAATCGTAATATGTATGTGTTTTTGATTAGCATCAATGCCATCAAACAGCTGACATGAGAGAATAGAAAACAACCGAATAAATAATCTAAATGATTTAAAAAGCTACAGATCATTAATATTAGCAGTATAAAACTCAAAGTTTTATTAAAAAAATAATAATATAATCTATTAAATATAAATCAACTTTAAAGAAGATTAATAAGCAAACTTAGAAAAATGATTTATTGAGTCTGTGTCTGTAGACAACTGTTTATATATGCTCATTGTATAACTAATAGATATTCAAAAATATAGGTTGTCTTTCTTTGATTAATAAAATCAGTTGAATAAAGAGATGTTTCTCCCGCATTCTGAGGTCTTTGGGAATTGGTTATGTAGGATTTAAACTCAACACCCTAAAATATATAATACATAATTATACTAACATAAAAACAAAATATCACATAAGAAATTAATATTTCTTTATGACTGACATCAGATTTAGGAGTTAAGCAATTAATGTCTGTGATAGGTAGTGCATCATTATTTTGGTCGGGCTGCTATGATAGGTCATGCATTCCTCACAAAAACTCCTCAGTGATATACATACTATTGTTGTTCTTCCTTTTATATCCATCTATATGTTTTAGATGTGGCACATGAGATTTTTGATAGGCATTACACCCTTAAAAACTAATCCATTGTGCTTAGTCTGGGTTGGCTGAGATTTTTGACATGCATTACACCCTTAAACACTAATCCATTGTGCTTAGTCTGGGTTGGCTCATAAAAACTTAAGCCCTACAACATTATTGTGTAAGCCAATAAACATGATTTTTCAATAAATTAATAATTTAAAGTTTCTTAACTCAACATTTGTTATTAAATGATTTTATGTGAGTGTAATTATTCCATTGGTGATATATACATAAATACTATACTAACATTGTAATCTGTTCTATTTGAATTTGAAAAACAGGATGAAAATTTTTATATCAAATGTTTATCTAAATCCATTCTTTTAATTTACTTTATTGCTTGAATTTGTTAAAAATGTTTTTTAACAAATAATTATAGCTTCTTGTAATTGGCTATATCACAACCCAGCAAATATTTTGAAATGTTCGAATAAACTATCCATTTTCTTAATATTGAAGCATTTTATTCTTCTGACATTATATTATATGGATTATATCTTATTTGGAAAAAAGCAAAAAGACGATTGAAAAGAATTAAGTTTGTTTTTTATTATTGTCCTTAACTTGCTTGAATTTTATTTCTTTTTTCATCTTTATATATATTGTTACATGTATTATCTTGATTATAAGCAAAAAAAAATTATGTAATAGAATTATGTTTTTTTATCTTCCATATTTGCTTATCTAGTGACAGCTTTGACACTGGGTCATTACCATGTTGACTTAGTCCAAATCTTTTACAATGAAATCAAATTTACAGATATTATATTTATTGTAATACATACATATATTAATATGATAGTTAATTAATTTTTTTTTTGATTGAGGTTTTCATCTTTCTAAAAAAAAGCAAAATCAGTTTGTTTTGATCTTTTCTCAATATATATATATATATTCTACTATTGTACACCAGCATGTGCATTTCGCGTTTTAAGCTTGGAAAGACAGCTAGGATACAAATTGTTAAAAATTGATGAATTTGAATACTTTAACATTGCAGTTCAGTATTATTTAGCTAAATCTTTCTAAATTTGACAAAATCAGCTGAAAAAATTCATTCAAAATATACTATTGTACACCAGCATGTGCATTTCGCGTTTTAAGCTTGGAAATACAGCTAGGATACAAATTGTTAAAAATTGATGAATTTGAATACTTTAACATTGCAGTTCAGTATTACTTAGCTAAATCTTTCTAAATGTGACAAAATCAGCTAAAAAAATTCATTCAAAATATACTATTGTACACCAGCATGTGCATTTCGCGTTTTAAGCTTGGAAATACAGCTAGGATACAAATTGTTAAAAATTGATGAATTTGAATACTTTAACATTGCAGTTCAGTATTATTTAGCTAAATCTTTCTAAATTTGACAAAATCAGTGAAAAAATTCATTCAAAATATACTATTGTACACCAGCATGTGCATTTCGTGTTTTAAGCATGGAAATACAGCTAGGATACAAATGGTTGACAATTGATGAATTTGAATACTTTAACGTTGCATTTCAGTAATATTTAGCTAAATCTTTTCAAATTTGACAAAATGAGCTAAAAAATTCAGTCAAAATGTACTATTGTACACCAGCATGTGCATTTTGCGTTTTAAGCTTGAAAATACAGCTATGATACATATCGTTAAAAATTGATGAATTTTAGTTCAGTATTATTTAGCTAATTCTACCTAAATATGACAAAATTGTGAAAAAATTTATTCAAAATATACTATTGTACACCAGCATGTGCATTTCGCGTTTTAAGCTTGGAAATACAGCTAGGATACAAATTGTTAAAAATTGATGAATTTGAATACTTTAACATTGTAGTTCAGTATTATTTAGCTAAATCTTTATAAATTTGACAAAATCATCGAAAAATTTCATTCAAAATATACTATTGTACACCAGCATGTGCATTTCGCATTTTAAGCTTGTAAATACAGCTAGGATACAAATTGTTAAAAATTGATGAATTTGAATACTTTAATATTGCAGTTCAGTATTATTGAGGTAAATCTTTCTAAATTTGACAAAATCAGCGAAAAAATTCATTCAAATTATACTATTATACACCAGCATGTGCATTTCGCGTTTTAAGCTTGGAAAAACACCTAGGATACAAATTGTTAAAAATTGATGAATTTGAATACTTTAACATTGCAGTTCACTATTATTTAGCTAAATCTACCTAAATATGTAAAAATCAGCAGAAAAATTTATACAAAATATAGTATTGTACACCAGCATGTTCATATCGTGTTTTAAGCTTGGAAATAGAGCTAGGACACAAATTGTTAAAAATTGATGAATTTGAATACTTAAACATTGCAGTTTAGTATTATTTAGCTAAATCTTTATAAATTTGACAAAATCACCAAAAAATTTCATTCAAAATATACTATTGTACACCAGCATGTGCATTTCGCGTTTTAAGCTTGGAAATACTGCTAGGATACAAATTGTTAAAAATTGATGAATTTGAATACTTTAACATTGCAGTTCAGTATTATTTAGCTAAATCTTTCTAAATTTGACAAAATCAGCGAAAAATTCATTCAAAATATACTATTGTACACCAGCATGTGCATTTCGCATTTTAAGCTTGGAAATACAGCTAGGATACAAATTGTTAAAAATTGATGAATTTGAATACTTTAATATTGCACTTCAGTATTATTAAGCTAAATCTTTCTAAATTTGACAAAATCAGCGAAAAAATTCATTCAAAATATACTATTATACACCAGCATGTGCATTTCGCGTTTTAAGCTTGGAAATACAGCTAGGATACAAATTGTTAAAAATTGATGAATTTGAATACTTTAACATTGCAGTTCACTATTATTTAGCTAAATCTACCTAAATATGACAAAATCAGCAGAAAAATTCATTCAAAATATAGTATTGTACACCAGCATGTTCATATCGTGTTTTAAGCTTGGAAAGACAGCTAGGATACAAATTGTTAAAAATTGATGAATTTGAATACTTTAACATTGCAGTTCAGTATTATTTAACTAATTCTACCTAAATATGACAAAATCAGGGGAAAAATTCATTCAACATATACTATTGTACAGCAGCATGTGCATTTAGCATTTTAAGCTTGGAAAGACAGGGAAAATACAAATTGTTAAAAATTGATGAATTTGGATACTTTAACATTGCATTTCAGTATTATTTAGCTAAATCTTTCTAAATATGACAAAATCAGTGAAAAAATTCATTCAAAATATACTATTGTACACCAGCATGTGCATGTCGCGTTTTAAGCATGGAAATACAGCTAGGATACACATTGTTAAAAATTGATGAATTTGAATACTTTAACATTGCAGTTCAGTATTACTTAGCTAAATCTTTCTAAATGTGAGAAAATCAGCTAAAAAAATTCATTCAAAATATACTATTGTACACCAGCATGTGCATTTCGCGTTTTAGGCTTGAAAATACAGCTAGGATACAAATTGTTAAAAATTGATGAATTTAATAGTTTAACATTGCAGTTCACTATTATTTAGCTAAATCTTTCTAAATTTGACAAAATCAGTGAAAAAATTCATTCAAAATTAACTATTGTACACCAGCATGTGCATATCGTGTTTTAAGCATGGAAATACAGCTAGGATACAAATGGTTGACAATTGATGAATTTAAATACTTTAACATTGCATTTCAGTAATATTTAGCTAAATCTTTTCAAATTTGACAAAATGAGCTAAAAAATTCAGTCAAATTGTACTATTGTACACCAGCATGTGCATTTTGCGTTTTAAGCTTGAAAATACAGCTATGATACATATCGTTAAAAATTGATGAATTTAAGTTCAGTATTATTTAGCTAATTCTACCTAAATATGACAAAATTGTGAAAAAATTTATTCAAAATATACTATTGTACACCAGCATGTGCATTATGCGTTTTAAGCTTGAAATACCGCTAGGATACAAATTGTTAAAAATTGATAAATTTGAATACTTTAACATTGCAGTTCAGTATTATTTAGCTAAATCTTTCTAAATTTGACAAAATCAGCAAAAAATTCATTCAAAATATACTATTGTACACCAGCATGTGCATTTCGCGTTTTAAGCTTGGAAATACATCTAGGATACAAATTGTTAAAAATTGATGAATTTGAATACTTTAACATTGTAGTTCAGTATTATTTAGCTAAATCTTTATAAATTTGACAAAATCACCGAAAAATTTCATTCAAAATATACTATTGTACACCAGCATGTGCATTTCGCATTTTAAGCTTGTAAATACAGCTAGGATACAAATTGTTAAAAATTGATGAATTTGAATACTTTAATATTGCAGTTCAGTATTATTGAGCTAAATCTACCTAAATATGACAAAATCAGCAGAAAAATTCATTCAAAATATAGTATTGTACACCAGCATGTTCATATCATGTTTTAAGCTTGGAAAGACAGCTAGGATACAAATTGTTAAAAATTGATGAATTTGAAAACTTTAACATTGCAGTTCAGTATTACTTAGCTAAATCTTTCTAAATGTGACAAAATCAGCTAAAAAAATTCATTCAAAATATACTATTGTACACCAGCATGTGATTTCGCGTTTTAGGCTTGAAAATACAGCTAGGATACAAATTGTTAAAAATTGATGAATTTAATAGTTTAACATTGCAGTTCAGTATTATTTAGCTAAATCTTTCTAAATTTGATAAAATCAGTTAAAAAGTTCATTCAAAATATACTATTGTACACCAGCATGTGCATTTCGCGTTTCAGGTTTGGAAATACAGCTAGGATACAAATTGTTAAAAATTGATGAATTTGAATACTTTAAAATTGCAGTTCACTATTGTTTAGCTAAATCTTTCTAAATTTGACAAAATCAGTGAAAAAATTCATTCAAAATATACTATTGTACACCAGCATGTGCATTTCGTGTTTTAAGCATGGAAATACAGCTAGGATACAAATGGTTGACAATTGATGAATTTGAATACTTTAACGTTGCATTTCAGTAATATTTAGCTAAATCTTTTCAAATTTGACAAAATGAGCTAAAAAATTCAGTCAAAATGTACTATTGTACACCAGCATGTGCATTTTGCGTTTTAAGCTTGAAAATACAGCTATGATACATATCGTTAAAAATTGATGAATTTAAGTTCAGTATTATTTAGCTAATTCTACCTAAATATGACAAAATTGTGAAAAAATTTATTCAAAATATACTATTGTACACCAGCATGTGCATTATGCGTTTTAAGCTTGAAATACCGCTAGGATACAAATTGTTAAAAATTGATGAATTTGAATACTTTAACATTGCAGTTCAGTATTATTTAGCTAAATCTTTCTAAATTTGACAAAATCAGCGAAAAATTCATTCAAAATATACTATTGTACACCAGCATGTGCATTTCGCGTTTTAAGCTTGGAAATACAGCTAGGATACAAATTGTTAAAAATTGATGAATTTGAATACTTTAACATTGCAGTTCAGTATTATTTAGCTAAATCTTTCTAAATTTGACAAAATCAGCGAAAAAATTCATTCAAAATATACTATTGTACACCAGCATGTGCATTTCGCGTTTTAAGCTTGTAAATACAGCTAGGATACAAATTGTTAAAAATTGATGAATTTGAATACTTTAATATTGCAGTTCAGTATTATTGAGCTAAATCTACCTAAATATGACAAAATCAGCAGAAAAATTCATTCAAAATATAGTATTGTACACCAGCATGTTCATATCATGTTTTAAGCTTGGAAAGACAGCTAGGATACAAATTGTTAAAAATTGATGAATTTGAAAACTTTAACATTGCAGTTCAGTATTACTTAGCTAAATCTTTCTAAATGTGACAAAATCAGCTAAAAAAATTCATTCAAAATATACTATTGTACACCAGCATGTGATTTCGCGTTTTAGGCTTGAAAATACAGCTAGGATACAAATTGTTAAAAATTGATGAATTTAATAGTTTAACATTGCAGTTCAGTATTATTTAGCTAAATCTTTCTAAATTTGATAAAATCAGTTAAAAAGTTCATTCAAAATATACTATTGTACACCAGCATGTGCATTTCGCGTTTCAGGTTTGGAAATACAGCTAGGATACAAATTGTTAAAAATTGATGAATTTGAATACTTTAAAATTGCAGTTCACTATTATTTAGCTAAATCTTTCTAAATTTGACAAAATCAGTGAAAAAATTCATTCAAAATATACTATTGTACACCAGCATGTGCATTTCGTGTTTTAAGCATGGAAATACAGCTAGGATACAAATGGTTGACAATTGATGAATTTGAATACTTTAACGTTGCATTTCAGTAATATTTAGCTAAATCTTTTCAAATTTGACAAAATGAGCTAAAAAATTCAGTCAAAATGTACTATTGTACACCAGCATGTGCATTTTGCGTTTTAAGCTTGAAAATACAGCTATGATACATATCGTTAAAAATTGATGAATTTTAGTTCAGTATTATTTAGCTAATTCTACCTAAATATGACAAAATTGTGAAAAAATTTATTCAAAATATACTATTGTACACCAGCATGTGCATTATGCGTTTTAAGCTTGAAATACCGCTAGGATACAAATTGTTAAAAATTGATGAATTTGAATACTTTAATATTGCAGTTCAGTATTATTTAGCTAAATCTTTCTAAATTTGACAAAATCAGCAAAAAATTCATTCAAAATATACTATTTTACACCAGCATGTGCATTTCGCGTTTTAAGCTTGGAAATACATCTAGGATACAAATTGTTAAAAATTGATGAATTTGAATACTTTAACATTGTAGTTCAGTATTATTTAGCTAAATCTTTATAAATTTGACAAAATCATCGAAAAATTTCATTCAAAATATACTATTGTACACCAGCATGTGCATTTCGCATTTTAAGCTTGGAAATACAGCTAGGATACAAATTGTTAAAAATTGATGAATTTGAATACTTTAATATTGCAGTTCAGTATTATTGAGCTAAATCTTTCTAAATTTGACAAAATCAGCGAAAAAATTCATTCAAAATATACTATTATACACCAGCATGTGCATTTCGCGTTTTAAGCTTGGAAATACACCTAGGATACAAATTGTTAAAAATTGATGAATTTGAATACTTTAACATTGCAGTTCACTATTATTTAGCTAAATCTACCTAAATATGACAAAATCAGCAGAAAAATTCATTCAAAATATAGTATTGTACACCAGCATGTTCATATCGTGTTTTAAGCTTGGAAATACAGCTAGGATACAAATTGTTAAAAATTGATGAATTTGAATACTTTAACATTGCAGTTCAGTATTATTTAGCTAAATCTTTCTAAATTTGACAAAATCACTGAAAAAATTCATTCAAAATATACTATTGTACACCAGCATGTGCATTTCGCGTTTTAAGCTTGGAAATACAGCTAGGATACAAATTGTTAAAAATTGATGAATTTGAATACTTTAACATTGCAGTTCAGTATTATTTAGCTAAATCTTTCTAAATATGACAAAATCAGTGAAAAAATTCATTCAAAATATACTATTGTACACCAGCATGTGCATTTCGCGTTTTAAGCTTGGAAATACAGCTAGGATACAAATTGTTAAAAATTGATGAATTTGAATACTTTAACATTGCAGTTCAGTATTATTTAGCTAAATCTTTCTAAATATGACAAAATCAGTGAAAAAATTCATTCAAAATATACTATTGTACACCAGCATGTGCATTTCGCGTTTTAAGCTTGGAAATACAGCTAGGATACAAATTGTTAAAAATTGATGAATTTGAATACTTTAACATTGCAGTTCAGTATTATTTAGCTAAATCTTTCTAAATTTGACAAAATCAGCTGAAAAAATTCATTCAAAATATACTATTGTACACCAGCATGTGCATTTCGCGTTTTAAGCTTGGAAATACAGCTAGGATACAAATTGTTAAAAATTGATGAATTTGAATACTTTAACATTGCAGTTCA
>JAQFVV010007721.1:0-63809 GCA_028023455.1 Epiperipatus broadwayi
TTTATGTACAAAATAAATAAAGCGTACGTGTATATGTGTTTGAAATTATCTTCACAGAACATTATGTTATCCCCCGGACGCGAGAACACAGCAGATTTGTAATAGGGACATATTGAGAGTGAGCGGTAGCACGTCCGAGTACACAGGGCGGATACAATATGGAATCCAATGTCCCCATACAAGATACAAATCTATTTATTATAGGAAATCCTGGGCATCTTTGACCACACAAATATCACAGCACCAATAAGCATACAAAAAGCTGCAGCTAATCCAGAGTGTAGTTCAGTCTTTTTCAAGCATCAGAAATCCACAGAACATCTCTTCATACCATCCTCTGCAGCTATTCAATATATCAAGAGAGACAATTCCAGGTGGTAGATCAGAGATGTATACTATCACTCCATCAACCATAAATATTCATCCTTCTCCCTATCCAGAAAATGGACTCTGGTTCTAACAACACACTTCAATTTAATTTAAGTTTAAATATCCTCTATTATACATATATAAACTCGCACATCTTTTGCGCTGTCTTATAACATTCTTCAGCTATGAATATGAGAGCAGTAAAATAAACTCTCGAAAGTGCTTAAGCTTAATTTTGTTTTTGTTTTCGAATTCATAAACTTCTCTTCAGCTGCATTTTAGCGCAATATTTATGATTTTTTGAAAGTGTATACAATTTGTTAATTTTATAAGGGAATTTATTCATTCACTTGTAGATATAATATAGTTTTTTATTCTTTTTAGAGTTTGGTGAAAGATATTTTTTGAGTTAAGATAATGAGATAAAAACAAAATCTCTCTTCACTGTAATATAATTTTTTGTATGTTAATATTTAAATTAAAATGTGGATGAACCCAAAGCATTTGTCATAATATTTCAAAGTCTATAATTCATTGAATAATAATTTTACAGATATCTATGGACAAAAAAAATCCATAATGTAGTTATATTGATTTCTTTGTTTTCTTTTCCTTAATAAATATTTATTAACTTATTAAACAGGTCTACTTTCAATTTATTCTCATTCTCATATATGCATATTTTTTGTCCATGATAAACAGTCAATTAGTTAATAATAGTTTACAGTGTGCAATATGGAAAGATAAAATGTATGTAGCGATAAAGAAATAAAAAACAATAACTCTTTTTACTGAGTGCAATAAAATAGAAACAAATAATCAATAGAAAATAATTATAATTAAAATATAAAGTCAACAGCAAATATTCATCAAACTAATGCCAATCATAAGGCATAATATTATAAAAAACCAATTATTAATGTTTCTTGCTGCATGCATATACATATTTATACAAGTACTAATAATAATTATAAAATTACTCATGTATTAATAGTGCTAGGATCATTAATATTAATGCTTGTTATCGTCAATGATGAAGGCTATCTGATATCATGAGTGTATTGGTCATAAATAAACTAATTATCATTTTGAAATGTGTAAGTAAAATGCATGGATTTCTAAGATGATTTTCATTACCTTAACACCTTTTAAATCATTCTAAATAGAATTATAGATATCACTACATAAACATATATTGATAAATAGATAGGTGGGTGGATGGATGGTTGTATAGATAGATAGATAGATAGATAGATAGATAGATAGATAGATAGATAGATAGATAGATAGATAGATAGATAGATAGATAGATAGATAGATAGATAGATAGATAGATAGATAGATAGATAGATAGATAGATAGATAGATAGATAGATAGATAGATAGATAGATAGATAGATAGATAGATAGATAGATAGATAGATAGATAGATAGATAGATAGATAGATAGATAGATAGATAGATAGATAGATAGATAGATAGATAGATAGATAGATAGATAGATAGATAGATAGATAGATAGATAGATAGATAGATAGATAGATAGATAGATAGATAGATAGATAGATAGATAGATAGATAGATAGATAGATAGATAGATAGATAGATATCATTACATAAACATATATTGATAAATAGATAGGTGGGTGGATGGATGGTTGTATAGATAGATAGATAGATAGATAGATAGATAGATAGATAGATAGATAGATAGATAGATAGATAGATAGATAGATAGATAGATAGATAGATAGATAGATAGATAGATAGATAGATAGATAGATAGATAGATAGATAGATAGATAGATAGATAGATAGATAGATAGATAGATAGATAGATATCATTAATAAACATATATTGATAAATAGATAGGTGGGTGGATGGATGGTTGTATAGATAGATAGATAGATAGATAGATAGATAGATAGATAGATAGATAGATAGATAGATAGATAGATAGATAGATAGATAGATAGATGGGTGGGTGGGTGGGTGGGTGGGTGGGTGGATGGATGGATGGATGGATGGATGGATGGATAGATAGATAGATAGATAGATAGATAGATAGATAGATAGATAGATAGATAGATAGATAGATAGATAGATAGATAGATAGATAGATAGATAGATAGATAGATAGATAGATAGATAGATAGATAGATAGATAGATAGATAGATAGATAGATAGATAGATAGATAGATAGATAGATAGATAGATAGATAGATAGGTAGGTAGGTAGGTAGGTGAGCGGGTGGGCAGGCAGGTGGGTAGATATGCAGGCAGGTAGATAGATAGGTAGATATATAAGCAGATAGATAGGCAAGTAGTTAGGTAGGTCATATACTGTTATATCCATAGCTAGTTTGATTTAGGAATTCAAACCTGCTGAATATATTTGTACAAAACTTGACATATATAAAACTTAATCTATGCTAGTATAAAATATTTTCATTGGGATAACTTAAAGTGATGATTAATAAATTTATTAATTAACAACAACGACAACAACATCAACAATAATAATAATAATAATAATAATAATAATAATAATAATAATGATAATGATGATGATGATAAAATTAGAAATTAGAAAAATAGCTCAATAATAGATTCCTTCTGATTTTGAATAATCTATAAATATTACATATTAAACTAGAACAATAAAATTTACTAAGATATATAAACATTTATAAATAAGTCCACAGATGTATCTGTATGATAATACAAAGAATTCCAATCATTAATAAGCCTATAGATATTATTCTTTTTTATAGTGAATGACCTTAAATAATGCATATACATCTATAAATCCACACATGTACTATGTGCATTATAATATACAAATAAAATTTCAATTTTTAATATTAATTTGCTTTTGAAATTTTAGCATTATTTTATATCTGGAATTTTATCTGACATTAATGTACAATCTGCACTATCGCAATTTTAAAAAAAATCTGATCACCTTTAAATTAAAAATAAATTTTAGAATAAAGAAAGATTATTTAACTCCTTTGAAAGTTTATTTCATTTTTAATATTTGTTCTCTTTCTAGAAAAATTTTATAAATTAGTATTTTTTTAAAAATGTACTCAAAGATATGTTTACACTTTTACAATTGCAACTTTTTTATTTTATATAATAAAGAAATAGACTTTTCTTGCATTTCTTTAACATTAAAGTTACAAAAGATTGTCTAAATATACGTTTAACTCACCAGTAAATTTCTTCTAATTATGCTTCATGTATAGTTATAATGATTTCATATGTAAAAAATAATAGACTTTTCTTCATTAGAAATAATATTTTTGCATTACAAATATTTTTATATTCTGTCAACAGTCTGTGCTTCTTACACTTGTTTATCATAACTCTATGTTTCATTGGAATCTCACAGCAGATTGGGTTCTATGTAGATTGCTGGTATATTATGTACTGGATAACAAATGTTACCAAGATAAATGCTAACAGTTCTCAACCTAGCCCAGCTTCCACAATCTCCAAACCTCTAGCACAGCAACTAGTATCTACCAATTATGCCAATCAGACAATGTAGAGAAGTCTTAACACTATATTTCCTGGAAGTTTGATTAATGTAGAGATTAGAATCATGATGTATCCACCATGTCTTCATAATGTCCTCTTTAACCTGTGAACCGTAGGAAGCACAATCTTACATTGCTCAGCTTTAATTTTTTTGGCACTATGTTTACCGATTTCCCATTCATTTTAAAACTAAAATGTTGAATAATGCTACAATGTTTAGATTTTTTAGAACTAATAAATCAATATTTAAATTTAGAACTATTACACCTACAATTGCAGCTGGTTGATATTTTTTTCTCTGCAGGAAAATGTTGTGATTGATTTGAAAGTACTATTTCTCTATTTTGATTTTGAAAAGAAACACAATACTATTCTGCCCTACATATGCAAGGTAATGCATACTTTTTGTAGACTTATTTAACTTAAAATGTAAGCATTTCAATCATTTAACCTGTAGAAATAAATTTTACCTATTGCCTACAATTCTAGATTGTTATGTAAATTAAATAGAAAAAATTATAAATCACAAAGGGAATGAATATATTTTGAAATTTTTTTAGTTTTTTAAAGATTCATAAATAGAAATGCATGAAAGTTTAAATCATAACCTACACCTCTCTCTATCATTCTTTCTTGCTCTCATTCTCTCTCTGTTTATTTATTTATTTTGGTCAAATCTTATAATTGAATTTTAACATACTTTTATCAAATGGATATTTTTGAAATTTTATATGTGTTAGATATTGGTGACAATATTTCAGAGTCATCCAGCCAGTTGTCTAGTCTAAAAGTATTGATGGGCCAATTTTCAAACTGTTGATATTAGTTCAGTAAGTTTTTCGTGATGTACAATAGATAGTATTTTATTTTTTTAAATGTTTTCATTGAATTTTGTAATTAATTCACTAAAAAACATTTACAGCTAATTAAAATTAAAAAAAACAAGAAATGAAGAAAGAAATTTTAATTTCTCTAGATTGCTTAATTAAACTTTCTTTACTTAATCTGCTGTTTTCATAAAGGCAAAAATCTTGTAAATAATTTGTAATGTATGCAAATTTCATTTCTAATATATTCTTAGTTTTTAAATTTTTTTTCCCATGTGTCAAAGCATCGGCTGGGAAGCGAACCCACAAATCTGGGACAACTGCTTGTAAAGCAGTTGACCACTCGACCAATTTGAATGTGAATAATTACAAAAAGTCCATTGCAAAATATTATAATATTAAAAAATAAAAATAAAAAGTAATATATAAAAAAAATATTTTACAAAAATCATTTTTATTTAATTTGATTCACTAAAAATAAAAAATAAAATAGTTTTTTCTTCAATCATAATTTTGGTTATGACATGTAATTTGAAATAAAAGTGTGGGGCATTTGCGTATTGATTAATTTATTCACTGTGATTGAATTAATTAATTTATGGATAGCTTTTATTTCAAGTTTCATGTAACAACCAAAATTGTGATTGAAGAAAAAAAAATATCTTCCTTTTTTGTAGATTATTCATAATATTAAATAAAAGCATTTGTTATAAAATATTTTAATATATATTATTTTATTATAACTTTTTTATGAATTAAGGATTTTAAGTTAAAAAGTTAATTCAGAAAAAAACAAAATAACATTTTGATTTTAAACTATTAATATTGTTGTCAAGCATTGGTAGCTGAGAGGTCAGTACAGCCACCTTGCAAGTAAGCAGTTGCTTGCAGACGGTTGTCGTGGGTTTGCTTCCTTGCTGATGCTTTGACATATGGAAAAAACTATTAATATTGTTTACTATACCATCTTGATCAAGAACATACTTATAATGTAGTTACAAATACATAATGAAAAAATGTTACAATTTCAAAAAAAAAAAAAGACAAATCAGAATATCTAATCTGTTTCAAGTATCACCATAAAAATGGAATATTATTGAATTGAATGATATGATTAAATATTTACACTAACTGAAGTGAATTAAACATTGCCACAAAATAGATTTGAGAAACAAAATATATTCTGTATGATAAATCATAATGCAATAAAAAAAATTTGTCATTGCAACTAAAAAAAGAATTAAAATGAAGGTTTTAAAATCACTCAAGTCTTTGAAATTGTCCTTAAAAAACAGTATCAAATAATTCACCATTAATTAAAGTTGCTCTTCATATTCTATATTTAGTAAAATCATCAATAAAATTATTTTTAAAAATACATAAACCCTCTGATTCAGATTATCAAAAACTATTCATTAAAAAAAGATTCATTCAGAAATAAAAAAGAAATCTGTGTCCAAGATTGTCTGCAGATAATTTGTAATGAATTATATAATATTATATATATAATTAATAAAGTATTACTTTATCTGTAATTTCTAATGTTTTTTTCACCTTTTTTAAATATCAAGATAACTATTAAATTATCCTGTTCATATGAGATATTTTAATCATTTAATAATCAAAAAAGCAAGTCATATATATATAATGTGACATTACTTTTATAAGCTTGTATTTACAAAAATGTAATACAGAGTGTACCAATAACTCAAACAAGCTTTTAATTGATAAGTGTGGTATGAGAAAATATTCAAAATCTCTGTTCAGAACCTACCCATCTCCAGACCAACTGATTTTGAGCTTATGACTTACATAGGTGGAGAGCTAAAATATTCGGATACTAGATGTAAAATATCAACTCAAAACCCAGCAATTATTTCATATGAAAATGTCTTTAAATCCAGCTATCTAACTTAAATAGCTATAGGGGACTGAACTAAATTCAGATCTACCATAATTTAATAGCCTCGGCATAGCCAAAGCCTTAAAGGTAAAATTATAATAATCAAAAAAGCAAGTCATATATAACATAACATTACTTTTTTATAAGCTTGTATTTACAAAAATGTAATATAGAGAGTGTACCAATAGCTCAAACAATCTCTTAATTGATAATTGTATGAGAAAATATTCAAAATCTCTATCCAGAATCTTCCCATCTCCAGACTAACTGTTTTCGAGCATATGGCTCACATCAGTGGAGAGCTAGAATATTGGGACACTAGATCTAAAATATCAGTTCAAAACCCAGCACTTATTTTATACGTAATATTTATGTAGAAGCTCTGAAATTTTCAAATATGAAAATGTCTTTAAATCCAGCTATCTAACTTAAATAGCTATATAGGACTGAACTAAATTCAGATCTACCATATTTTAATAGCCTCAGCATATCCAAAACCTTAACGGTAAAATTATAATAATCAAAAAAAATTATAATAATCATTTAGATATATTGCATTTAACTTTAATTTATTTTTGTAAAATGGAAATAATTGTTGTAATCCATTTTTTTAATAATTTAAGTATAAATAAATTAATAACACTTACATTGTTTTTTTTTACTTTTAACAAAATCTTTATTGATGACAATAGTTTATACATAATTTAAATCTAATTATAGTTTAATACCCTTCATATGACAATGACTGCAATTTATCTATAGTCCAGTCCTTCGTCCATATTCATGACCTTATAATCTGAATAAATCCTATTTTGAAATGACCATATTTATTTAAGTCCCAGAATTAATCTCCATCATTATATTGTCTCTGTGATAGACTTTGAACTCTAAGATCTTGTAATAGTATCAAAATTGCTGTTATACTGAGATTTAAAGCTTGATTAGGCTCCATATGGCCTCAACTATGTTTGGTGGGACAATTGCTTAGTCTCTATTTTTATTTTTTGTAATTTTATTATAAAATAATTAAACCAATCTGCCAACAATTGATTGAAATATAGATGACATCTTATACACCAAAGGATGAATGTTAAAAAGATTGATATTCTAATTAATGGGAATATGCCTTTTCCTAAGCCTTCGGTTAATGCAGTAATGGAGGAGAGTTTGGCGTTTGTATTTCTTTCAATGATATTTCTATATAATATCAAGTGTAGGACAAGGTAGTAGAGTATGGATGATAGTTTCATCATCCAGATGACAAAGTGAGCAGATTGGGTCAATATTTGTAAAAAAAAAAAATTTCTTTGAGAGATATTGATTAGTAGGAAGAGCTGCCAAATTAATCTTTATTATGAGGTTATTCAATAACACTTTAATGCAAAAAAACTTTATCAATAACATTTCTTAATCCTCTTCAACGTGAATGTATCTCAACATTAATTTATATGTAATGTACATTTTGTATTTTGAATAACATTTTTTATATAATATACTTCACAGCAAATAAGACAATATTATTTATGCATTAATAGAAAATTGTAGGCAGGTTCAAAGTAATATTTTTATTATAGTTGAGATCTATTATTAATAAAACATTATTTATTTAAAAATAAATCCATACACCCATTAAGTATTCGTGTGTGTGTATATATATATATATATGTGTGTGTGTGTGTGTGTGTTTATAATGCATATAATACATACATACATATTATTAATCATTAACTATAATACATACCTATGTACATATATTATATTACACATATTTTATTAATCATTAATTATTAACTATAATGCATTCCTATATACATATATTATATTACACATATGTGATTTTCAATTAATGCATACCTATATACATATATTATATTACACATATGTGATTTTCAATTGATGTTTACATGGGCTATTATTATTTAACTTTATATATGTTTTGTACAATTGAGCATCACCGTTATGATTATCTTTAATATTTTTTTTGGTTAATGGTCAATAATCTCTCTACTGTTTATTTCCTTCAAACATCTGTAATTGATTTACCTTTTCATAAAGTTTTTCAGTTCATAGATGCAATGGCATGTTTTACCTCTTTTTTTAGAATGTGTGGCATTTCAACTTTATTATAAGTACTATGATATTTTCATATTTCTTTTTTATAATTCTTTGTAGAAATTTTTTACACACTTCATGAATTTATCATGATCTAATCATGCCATTTTTCTTTTTTGTTGATAAAATAGCTTTTATTTCAATATCAAAATAATACTCTATATTTTTGAGATTTTCATTTTTTTTCTACAATTTTTCTTACTATTGTCATAAAAAATATTTTCTTATAATTAATCTTTTCATTGGTATTTTACAGAATTCAGTGTATTCAATTCTTCTAAAATCTATTGCTTTTATTCATTTTCATATATTTTCTTCTGTGCTTCTTGTCTTAGTAGAATTGCTATCTTTTTGCTATCTTATGTTTGATCATGTTTAAATCTCAGCCATTTTAAAATAATTTATTAAGTACTAACTAAAATTTATTGAAGTATTTCTGCATTACAGTCTTTTTTGACATCTTTAATTCCTCTAGTTCTGCATTATTCCACAAATATGTATCCTTCCTATTTCCAAGCCTATAAATAAATTTGTCCATTATACTTTTACAACAATTTTAAAATATTCATTCAAAAGCATCCTGTATATTTTTGTATAAGTTCATCACTACTTCATCAGCATAAGAACTTGTTGAAGTGTAAATTAAATTATCTGCACTTGATATCTTCCCATAAATAATAACTGATTTTACTACAGTATATGGAACTGAATTCAGCAATAACATTCAAATCAATTGTCTTTTTTTTATCACATGATGATGTAAGTTATAACTATAACCTATTAAATTTTATTATGATTTTACAATTTCTGCAGTCTTTCTTTATTTGAAATTAACCTTCCCTTGTAGGTCTTGATTCATAAAGTCATCATTAAAGAATTGCTTAGGTTCAAAATTAAAGATTCTTAATACTTTCTATCTCCAATAAAAAAAAAACTAGTATCATGGTTGAAGACATTATAGATTCCAGAAAATGAAGTAGATAAGTTATGTAATTTATTATAAATATAGAAAAAGGAGTGTTCATTTTGTTTCTAGATAACCCAACTGATTATTTGATTAAAAACTAGCAGAATTTGAGAAGAAAAAACTATTACCTTTTTAATTCTAGACTCAAAATGGCGCGCCGAGTCAATGAATTCTATACATTGATTGGTTAAATGTATGAGCCAAGCCATCCTATGCATATTAGAAATCTGCTTATCATGATTGTCATTATGTAAATATTTTATTATATAATAATAATAACTATAAAGATAACATTTGAAATTATGAAAAAATTATCGTATTCATTTTCTTTAAATACTCTGTTAACAAAAATCACTTTCAATTAATAGCAAAAAAAGTTGCAAACTTTATACTATTAAGCAGATAAAAATAAATTACATTGAGAAAAAGAAGAAAATCAACTTTTGTTTTTCTATTAATTATTTTTATTTATTTTATTTACTTATTTATTGGTTTACTTACATGTTAGTCCAGCGGTGAAATTTTAATTTTCATATTAAAATCCTTATGATTTTCCATGATTGCTAACTATTTGAGAATATTTTTATATCTACCATACATTCTTTATTAACTTCTAGCTACCACTGACCTACTTATGCTTTAAAAATGACTATCTTTTGCTATATAAATAAATTGACATTAATCAGATAATGGAGTTGGTATTTACAATTTTATTAAAAATGATTCTTTAAATCTTTGAAAGTTAAATTTACTTCATTAAATAAATAAAATGTACTATCAAATATTTAGTAATCATAAATAATCATAAGTAATAAAGACTAAAATTTCACCTACAGACTAATACGTGAGTACTATTTAATTGTGTTTTTTTTTCTTTTTTGATCTGATAAATATAACTTATCCTATTTTTTATAATTTAGATATTGAAAATTATTACAGAATTAATTTACATTAGTAAGTAAGCTGTTTTTGTAATGCATATTTTGATATTTTAGCATAATACTCATAGCACTTTCCTTTTGGATATAATTAAGTTTATTTATAGCAAGATCAAAACTGGATCACATCCATGTTATTCAGTTTATAAAATTAACTTCAAAACCTAAGACTATATATTTTTTACATGTAATTTTGATTAGTTATGAATGATTTTATAGTATAACTTTCATGAAAAAGTTTCATACTATTATAATGTACAATCTGGCAATTGCAATCTACCACCAGTCAGTTATAACATTTATCTAAACATTAATATCGAAAATGTAAGAAATTATTGTTTATTTACTGTATTTTTTTTAATTAATAAATATTTTATTTTTATTCAATTTTTTGATATTTTATTTTTTACTAAACTAAATTTCTGTCAGATGTTCTTGAAAATTGTTGATACCAGAAAAGTAGCTGGCACATCAATAAAAGTTGAATACCACAGTATAGGGAATAACTGTAAGATATCATTTATGTGTGTGTGTGTGTTTATGATACAATGTTAAATAATATTTCTGTGAAAATGCAGATATATGCCTTCAGTAAAGATAGAAGTGCTATCAGTATTTATGGCCTTTTTTTACTATAAATATGTTGACCATTGTTAAATTTTAAAATGATTTATTGATAGAGTATAACCTGAACAAGCTACAAAAAGCACTTAATTATCATTTTGTAAATTATTATTTCTTTTCACAAAATTCTTAACAAAATTTATTTTTTAAGCATTAATTAAAAAGTAATGGAAATCAAATGACTTTCTTATTACTTGATCACCAGTTTTCTCTGCCCAGATATTCTTCAGAATCAGTAAACCTGTTTGCCAAAAAATCATTTGTTATACATAAATAAAAGAAATAAGAATTATATTTTTTTAAAAATATATAAATATTTTAATATATGTATGTGGGTAAACCAAAGAAACTATAAGTTAAACTTTAAAAAATAATAAATAACCTATAAAAAAAATTTTTTTAAGGTAACTAACTTTATTTTTCATAAAAATAATTTTTTCATCAAAACTGTTACCAGAATTATTTTTTATATCATATTTCTAAAGCCTGAATGTACAAATAAATGTGCCTATTTATAAAAATAATTTTTTGAATAATTTTATTCTTAAAAGTTAAATAATAATAATAATAAAAATTCATTTTTTGGATATTTCTTTAAAGTAAATATTTCGTGCTTTGGAATATATATTTTTATAATAATTATATATTAGAATTCTAATATAATAATTATAACAAACTAATCATTTGAATCAATAGCTGTTAAGTTGTAGCACCAAAAATAAACTTGTTATAAAACAATTTTTAAAAAGACATTTACTTTTTTTTTCCTTTTATTTTTTCTTTTCTTTTTAAAATATATATATTTATTTATTTTTTTAATCTAAATTCTATCATAAAGGAAAGATTCATTCTGGTTTATGTATTTTTTTTTACATCTGCTGCCATTACGGATCAAGATTTGGTTAGAGAAATTATTAATGAAGAAGGTACATAACATATTTTCTACAACATTGCACTTGTTTATAACACATAATATTTTCAGTCAAATTTATATGTGCCAGGATACCTGTTTTTCTCCCTCTTCATTTATTCCAAAATAATTGCTGTTAAAAATAATTATAAATATAAATATTTTTATTTTATTTTTTTTATATTTAGATAAAATAATATACACCTAACGTTTGCATTTTATAGGTTAAAAATTAGAAATTATACATTTTTTTATACTATAGATATTCATTTTTATAATAATGAATGTATCCTGTCACATAATCTTATTTTACATATTTACAATTAGGTTTGCAACCTTTATCTTTCTGATCCTTTTCAAATAGTGGTGATCCTTTTTAAAACTGAAACATTAATTTTTTTTATTTTCAAGTATAGTTATATTCTAAGCAAATCAATTACAATTATTAATTTTAAAATTCAGAATTTTTAAACTTATTTTGTATTATTTTAATATTTAATAAGCATTTATAAAGAAATTGTTTAAATATTTCTAATTAACAAATTTGACTTTTATTTTAAACATTTTTACAAATCAGTAATTTTGATCATTTTTATTAGTCATTCATTTGAGTTTATCTAGTAATAAAAAATATTTCTGTAGTGCAATATCTAGTCTAATTAATAAAAAATGTTAATATACTTTCATTAAGTGATTTGTATTAAAGTTATGTGGGTAGCACATTTGACACATAAATTAAACTATAGTACTTTGCGCTATGTATATATATATATATATATAAAATTAAAATTACCCCAAATCCAAAATTCAACTAGACCAGCATAAAAATAATATTAAAACACAACCAGTGAAACCTTTGGTTGTGTTTTAATATTATTTTTATGCTGGTCTAGTTGAATTTTGGCTTTTATGGGTAATTTTAATTATATACTGGTTAGTTTAGCTTTATGCTTGTAATGTTTATATATATATATATATATATATATATATATATATATATATATATATATATATATATATATATATATATATATATATATATATATATATATATATATATGAAAAACAAAAACAAGTTATAAATCACATAACTTGCTATTGCTTGCATTTATAATCAATAGATGGAGCTTTACCAAAACCTCCGAACAAGTGTATTTTGTTTACATAAACATCAAAAGAGTCAGAATTCACTATCTCTTTCATTAGCTCCATCTTCAGATCAGCTGATTTCAAGCTAATTTGCTATCATCAGTGAAGGGTAGGAGCCAGAAACTAGATCTAAACACTAACTCCAAGCGTTTATGCAACAAGTTCCTATCAGTTTGCAAGCATGAATTTTTTAGACACGTAATGTCTTCAAACCCAGCCTAACACACCAGATAGCTACATGGGTCTGATATCAGTTCAGTTTCACCACATAGTCAAAGCCTCTGCAATATATATCATTGCAAAAACCTTTAAAGATAGATTTATGAAAAACAAAACAAGTTATAAATCACGTAACTTGCATTTATGATCAATAGATGGAGCTTTACCAAAACCTCCGAACAAGCGTATTTTGTTTACATAAACATCAAAAGAGTCAGAATTCACTATCTCTTTCATTAGCTCCACCTTCAGATCAGCTGATTTCAAGCTAATTTGCTATCATCAGTGAAGGGTAGGGGCCAGAAACTAGATCTAAACACTAACTCCAAGCATTAATGCAACAAGTTCCTATCAGTTTGCAAGCATGAATTTTTTAGACACATAATATATATATATAACAATAGATGGCATTCTACCAAAAACACTGTCAAGTGTGTTTGTTTACATAAACGTCAGAGCAAGCATTCACTATCTCTAACTTAATTTCCACCTTCAGATCATGATTTCATGCTATTTGCTATCGTCAGTGAAGGACAGGAATGAGTTTCTTATTCCTGTCCTTCACTGACGATAGCAAATAGCTTGAAATCATGATATTATTATTCCTGTCCTTCACTGATGATAGCAAATAGCTTGAAATCATGATCTGAAGGTGGAAATTAAGTTAGAGTTAGTGAATGCTTGCTCTGATGTTTATGTAAACAAACATGCTTGACGGTGTTTTTGGTAGAATGCCATCTATTGTCATAAATACAAGTGTTAGCAAGTTTTAACTTGTGTTTTTGTTTTTCATATAAATATATTTACTGAACAAGGATAAAGTTATATGTAAAAGATTGTGGTCTGGGCCAACTGATGTGTGCTGCTTCAGCAGAAAATGTGCCTCCTGGGAATTATATATCTTTTTCATGTCTTTAATCATATGTCTATGATTACATCCCTCCACAAGTTATTAAAAATGGATAGAATCCACTCCCTATCTTGAAAATTGCACTACAGAAATATTATTCATTATTGAGTAATTTTGACTTTGTCATAATAATTTTGTAATTGAAATTATTAATGTCAATTTGTTTTTGCTTTAATATTGTGTATTTTGCATAGTGATTTATAAATGTTTTTCAGCCTTCTCAGCTTTTTTTCCAGTAACTTATATTGCTTTTATTCATCATGTTTTCTAAATGAAATCAACATCTTTTTAATAACATATATTGTCTTATTAGTTTCCAAATTACTAATGAATATACAATTAATTCATTTCTCGAGTTCACTAAAATATTCTATTATCAATCTTTAAATAAAAATCACTTTTATAAACTGTTTTTGATATCATTGTTTACATATATCGAAGCAATTTAATTCAAAAATTTTAAATCATAATTTATTTTCTAATTTTATTACAAAAAACTTTTTTTAATAATTAAAGTATATTTTTTAAAAGAAACTATTTTGCATCATGTAGAAAATATTTATTGTAGCTTACATTTTTTTTTTACTTTTGCTATCATTGCCAATCAAGATTTGGTTAAGTAAATTATTAATGGAAAAGATAAAACACATATATGACATATTGTCAGATGAAATAATAAAGTTAATTGAGCAAATGAAGATTAGTAAGGATTTGCTGCAATATCTATAGAATTTTTAAAAGAAATGGGAGAATTTACTATGAAGAAATTAGTTCGACTTTTCAAATGATATATAACAATGAAATTTGACTGATGATTCCAATTGCTAAAAGAAAGAAAGCTTAAGAAAAGAGGAAGTATGGAAATTAATAAAATAATCGATAATACACATACAAGAAGGAAAGTGAAAAGCCATGTGGGTGTGGGTGAAAAATCAGATATAATAATTTTTAACTTGGATTACTGTTTATATCTGTGCTAGAGAAAAACTCTAGTTTAATAAATGATTAATGATAAACATAGTTGCGTTTATCAAATATGCACAAAGTCAAGTTGTGAGTGGAGCAAGTTTGGTGGTTGTAAATAAAGATGTGACATTTTGCCATAGATAAATACCCTTCATATAATAAAGATATATATGAGAACTGATCACCTGGGCCAACTGATGAGTGTTGGTTCAGCATGAAATGCATCTTGGGGGTCATTTGTCTTATATTATATTTTTATTTATAGAAAGAGTAAAAAAGAAAGAGGAAATATGGAGATTAATAAAGTAAGAAGAAAGCTGTTAAATGTGAAGAGTACAGAAGAATATGTTTCTTATCTCATACTTCTAAAGTTTTATTGAAGAGTTTAACTCAAAGAATTTATGGGAAGGTAGAGTATTATTTTGGAGAAGAACAGTTTGTTTTCAGAGAAGAAATGGTACAAGAGATGTTACTGGCATTAATAGAATAATTGTGGAGATAGATATTAAAAAAGATAAAGGAATTGGTATATGTTTTGTGGATTTTTAAAAAAGCATTTGATAGAGTAAACTGGAATAAACTTATGACCATCTTAAAAGATAAAGGTGTAGTTTTGAAAGAGAGAAGATTGATTTGGAATATGTATATTGGACAAAGAATATAAATTAAATTGGGGAATAATGAAACTGATAAAGTGAAAATAAAAAGTAGACTGAGGCAAGGTTGCAGTATGGCACCTGTTTTTTTTTAAATATTTCTTTAGAAGACATTTTAAATAATTATTTAGGCTGTGGAGAAGCAATTGGAGGTAGAATAATAAAACACATAAGATGATATGGCTCTTATAGTTGAGGATAAAAAGTGTCTTCAAAATATGTTGAATAAATTGAAAGAAGGATGTATGGATTTAGGAATGAATATTAATGTTGAAATGATTAAGTGTTTATGGATGGAGAGAAATTCAAAAAGATTGTAAATTGAAATCTGTGAAATATAATTCAACAGGTAAAGGGATTTAGTTATTTGGGTAGTTGGTTGAGTGGGGAAAGAAAAAATGAAATAAAGTTAAAAAGAAGAATATCATTGGCAAAGGGGGCATTTATTAAGAGAAAGAAAATATTTTGTGGATCTTTGAAGAGAGAATTAAGCAAAAGATTAATTAAATACTATGTCTGGAGTGTACTAATATATGGTATGTGAAACGTGGTCAATGAGTAATTAAATTAGGAACCGTTTGGGAGCTTTTAAGATGTAGACAGGGAGAAGAATGGAAATAAATCAGTTGTATGAATAAGATAACAAATGAAGAAGTTTGAAAAAGTGCAAAAAGATTGATTGAAGAAATCAGAAAAAGAAAGAGAAATTGAATTGAATATATATTAAGAAGAAATTATAGTTTAATGAAAAATGTTTTGGAGGGATGTTTTGGAATGGAAGTAAGAAAAAAGGATGGAAGAGATTGACATTGTTGAATGATATAAGAGATGGAAAGAATTATGTGGAATTGAAGAGCAGCGCAATGAAGAAAATGGAATGGAACAATGGATGAATTTAGGATGTGACTATTCTATGGACTTTTCCATTTGCCAGAATACTGTTAATGATGATTATGATGATGAAAACATGTATTTTTTTTACATCATTAAACTTATTTTGCAACTCATTTTTATATAATATTTGCATTCAAACTTTCATGTACTGGACACGTATCTGAAAATATTTTTTAATTTACCGATTTTATTTTTGTTGTTATTGTTATACAAAAGTACTTTATATATATAATTTTCATTTTCTATTTAATGTTTCACATATATACCAATTAAAATTTGCTATCATGACTAAACTAAAGTTGCATATTTTTTCTTTATATATATATACTCCATTCTTCATATTTACGAAAAATAATTAAAACACTTCATTTTATCTAAAGGAAAATCTTCCATTGCTTTATAATTATTTTTACATTATTTTGTTACTTTTTTTTTAATAAGTTTATTTTTATTTTTTTAAATAGATTCATTAAATAAATGATTTATTTTCTTTTAATAAGACAAATTAACAATGTATTTTTATAAACAAATACAAAAATTTTAATCATCAGCTTTGTTAAAATAATCATAATCATGCTTTGATAAATAAACACGTAGTTAAAATTCTATATTGCATAGATCAGAGAATAAATTTGAAAGTTTTCAAAATTTGCATTTTTTTTTAAATATAGATCTTCTCCCTTTTTTATTTTTTCCACATAACTGAAAAATTATTTCACCATGGTTATTGAAAAAATATTTATGCATAAATTAAAGTTATTACATGAGAAAATGTTAAAAATAAACCTTTAAATTATTTTTTATCACTTTTTTTTCATTCCCCATTTCATGTGTTTACATTATTTGCTGATTGAGCTTTTATGTCTTTTTTTTTATTAGTTTATAACAAAAATAAACAAATAATCCCTTTTCATTTTTTATTGAATACTTTTTTATCTTAGCGTATTTTAATGGTGACTTTTCTTTCTATCCCATTTTCCACAATTATGATTTTACAGTAATAAAAAAAAATGTTATCGTATTTTTTAGGAATTTCGAAAATCTTGCTTCTTTTTTTATTTTTCATGTTACACGTCGTTTTTAAAAACCTATTTATTTGTTATAAGAATTGCTGTTTATAATTTTTCTATGTAAAAGCTATATCTTTTGAAAGATAAATTGTGCTTTAAATTCTATAATTATTTTTATACCATGTTTTTTTTTTCCTTTTGTGAAGTTTTTTATTGCTTTCTTGGTATATATACATTGAAGAAGAGATTATAATTTATAAACTTTGTCTCATTACTTTTATAATTTTGGATTCAATGTTTTTTTTATTATCTATAATTATTATTTGATTTTGCACTTTTATGTTTTTAAGAACCTTATGCAAGATTTTCTAATTATTAAATCTTTTTTTCCCTATGTTTATAGAAAAAATAACGATAAGTTTATCAAATTACTTTTTTTCTCTCTCTTAAAATCCTTAAACTTAGTATTGTTTTATACGTTAATCTGTTTTACATGAAAATAAATAGATTCTCACATTTTTTGTTTCTTTCTTTTTAGTTACCACTATCATTATATTTTTCTCAAAGTCTATTGGTATTATTTCTGATATATATATATTTATTAATCTCTTTAAACATTATTGCTTTAGCTTTTAGTGATAACATTTTTTTAATTTTTTTTTCTAAAATTGGATAAGGTCTGACGCTTTTCATTATTTCAGTTGTTTTTTTAAATCACCACATAAAATTTATGCTTATTTAGTTATTGAAAAATTTAATTATGAGTCTTTAAATAATTTTTCTATATTTTTCCATTTTTGTGATGTTTCATTATTTTCAACCATTGTCTTTTTTATTTCGTATAGTATAGAATTTTTTATTTTCCCCATCTTTACTTATTTTTGCTTTATTTTATTATCAAATGTTTACAAAGAATTAGTACATATGTTAATTACAGATGTGACATCTATTTCATTGTAGCAAATATTTTTTTTCAATATCATATAACTGTAATATTACTTTAAACAGTAATATATATATAGTTTTTGTGTTGTAGTCAGTTTGATATCTTTAATCTCCACAACAAGATATATAAATACTTATTTACTCATCAGTAATTCAATGACTAGCAGCATTAATCATAGATCTTTGATAAAACATCTTTGCTCAATTAGAAATATTAATCTATTTAAAAGGTTAACAAATTGAATTCAGATTTCGACCATGTAGTTTAAATATAATTTTATAAGTCTAAATCTTCAGTTTTCTGAAAAAGTTCACTTGTAAAAACACCATACTAAAATTGCACAATGAAAAAAGCCTACAATTATAAATGTTCTTAAAAGAAATACCCACACAGAAAAATGCTCATGTAAAAAAATGATTGCATAGATGATTATAAGAAAAGGCATGTCTTGAAGTACAAAACTGAATGATTTATTTTAAATCAGTGATAACTGCAAATCTATTAGTTTTTCAATTGGTTTTAGTTTTTATCTTGATGTATTTAATTTTAAAAAATAACGTATAAAGAAAAATTCAATAAGCATTTATAAAATACCTATTTATTAAAATGGGTTATAAATTTTAGATTTAATAATTTATGAGATAGTTGAAATTCTTTTTTATTATTTTATTTTGTAATTTTATACATTAAAAACAAATGTGTAAAAATGACAAAAATGACTGTAGATAAACATGTATCAACAGGTGATAAATACATTTCATTATATGTTTAAGGCAAAGTTTATAACATTAATTCTTTGTTTATTGATAAAAATTTGATAGACTGTATACATATCATGTTCAATGCACTATATGGAAGTAAATTTTAACTAATACTTGCTGTTATTATATATTGATATAACTTTCACAAAAACTTTTTCTCTTATTCAATTCTCTTCAATTGATTGTTTTTCTTGTGAACTAAACAAAAGAAAAATTTATATGAAGCTTCTAACCTAATAAGTGTTATATGATTGATTATCTGTCAAACTTTACCTGTTAAACTGCTTTTGTCCCTAGCATCAGTGTATGCCTTATTGTCTTTATTGATAGATAATTAATTATGTGCATGTTGTGATGCAAAACCTGTCACTTTGTCAAAAATTAATATTTCTTCTGAATTGATATCACTTAAAATTTGATTGTTATTGAGTCAATCTAAAGTATGTATCAATAATCAATACCAAAATGTTGCATTTGTATTTGTCTTTACATAGTTAATGCCATTACATTGCTCTGATTTTACTCTATTTAGCCAAGCTTTCAGTTCTTTTGTTGGAAATCTGATTTCAATTGATTATGTATTACAAAACTTATTATTTTTGTCTATATTATTACCTAAATCTGATTATCATATGTAAGATATATCAAGAGTTTTTGACCTTACTATGTTAGGTTCCCCTTATGAAAAAGCTTGAGAACTTTTTCTTCCTTCTGTAAAAATCAGAATTTAATCATCCATTAAGATGCAACTCCACATATAAATAGGTTATCATGCACATTCCAAACTTATGATAAAAAATTGTCAAAATGACAGATTAATCATGTCAGCCTGATCTATTTTCATGGTCATTAGTACACTTGGCCAGCAAATATTCATTTTAAAAAAATGAAGCTGTTTGATGTCATTATTAAAGCAGATTCTTTATAGTGTATTAGCATATCCAACCTTCCAATGCTTAAAATACTTTCCTGTTGGTGTATATTTTTAAGTATACTTAACTGTTTCTAGAATAGATTATTTATCTCTCTCTCTCTAATATAACTAATTCTATTTTGCTAGTAAATTTGACAGCATTAATTTTAACTGCCAGTCTGACTTGTTTTTCTTTTAGTGTTGTCATGTTATTATCATCCAAATTGTAAAGAGACTACACTCTTGCTTTTTAAAAAAATAAGCTTTACTAGATTTATTAGTGACAGCTTTTGTGTTGTCAGTTATTTCAATTTCAACAGAAGTGGTATAGCTGTTTTTGCAGTTTTATTTACAGGACTTTTATAGTGATGGCTTTTGTGTGATCATGCATTATCTTTTTTTGTTATTTATTACAGATTTCTTTAATGCCATTTGTTCTATATCTTATGCTTTTCTCAGAATCAAGAAATCTTAAAAAATATTTGACTTTTCCTTATAAGGCTTATTTTCAATCATGCCAGTAATTTACATTAAATTATAAAATCTATGTTTATAATATTTGTTTGCAGTTACAATTTGTATGTTTAATATTGTTGTGTGTGTGTGTGTATGCACATTCTAATTTGTGGTAACTTTTTCATTTTTTACATATATAAATATATGTCAAATATGTCTCTTTACATGTATACAAAATAATTTATTCACAGAAATAAATATTATACAGGCATATATATTGTAAAAGTGTGAGGTTTAGAGGTAAATTTAGATAATAAATAAATGCAAAAATCAATAGATTATCATTGGAAGCCAATATAATTAATTATAAATAATATCATTAAGATGAAATATCAATGACAAATATTCATCAAAAAAAGTCAAATATAAGTCACAAATATTGTATTAACATCCATTCTTTGTGACTGGATTTTAAAAAGATATACTTTAAAATCTTTGGCTGATTATCATTAAACCAATGCTGATCATGAAGCAAATATATCTATTGCTGCATTCCCATAATTAAGTACTAAAACAATTATTAAATTAATAACATATCAAAAGTGCTGGGGTCATTAAATCAACATTATTCATCATCAATACTCAGGGCACTCTGATACCATGAGTTTTCCAGCCATTAATAAGCTAACAGTCATCATCATGAAACATAAAAATAAAGTGTGTAAATTTTAAAGGTAACTAATAATTCTCAAAAAAAATTATATAAATTTTTATGTACTCATACTCTAAATGCATTTATGTCCAGAAGTGAATAAGAACCAAGACATACATAAATTTTAATCTAGTATTGATATAAATTCTTTATGATAATAATTAATAAATTTCATAATTAATTACTAATAAAAATTATTTCATAATGAGCAGTTTATTTTTGATTTTGACTTATTTACAAATATTAGATGTCATTTTAATAAATCAAAAAACAGAACAATAAAATTTACAAAAATATATAAATAAGTGATTTAAATACAACATTTATATGTTATTAAAACAGGCAAAACTCTCCATACAGTAGTGCAAGCCAGAGTAATCAAAGGATACCAGAAGGCTTGTGCATAAAATTCCTATCTAGTGCCTATTTATCCAATATCACTAGACTAGTTTCTGGCTTGTGGTCTTCATTAGTGAGGAGCCTTGGATCTGAGAGCATTGCATCTAAATCTTAGGATCTGATGCAACCCTCCAGCAGCTATGTTTTATCTTTACTTAACTACTAAACTATGAAAATAAAATTGAAAACACAATAATATTTTCAATCTAAGCTCATTAGTTTATATAGTCATATAGGTCTGAACTCAGTTCAGTATCCATACAGTACCCATTAATTACTCTGGCTTGCACTGAGTGGCACTACTGTATGGAGAGTTTTGCCTGTTTTAGTAACAGTTATGAGCAAGCATAATAAATGGTGATTATGTGATTTTTAGTGGTTTAACATTTATATGTGTCAGCACCAATGTGTGTGCCTTCTAATACACAATATTTTAACTAAAAATGAATATCCTCATTAAATTTGATAAACCAAACCATTTAATAATATGTACACAATAAATCGATTAATACATATATGCACATACAGTGTACAGTTCAAATAACAAAATAATATAACATATTTCAATTATTCTTTTACTTTCATTAAATCTGTAGGCCCATATTATTTTACTAATAAATAACTTAGATTATATGTAACTGAACAGGAAGTAATTGAAGCTTTCAATGAGTTATATAACATTTGCAAGTTTTTTTGTCAATGCATCTTTCACATTTATCTTAATCCTATCACAACCATCCATTAGCCTAGAAATCAGACCAACCTTCCACACAATAGATACATTAGAAGCATACACTTTTTCAAGTGATTCATGTAGAGCATTTTTGTATATTCAATATGTAAATGAAGTTAAAATGTAACATGTGATACATTAATTAGTTGGGAAAGTGTATGTTCTTAATGTGTCTATAGTGTAGGAGTTGCTCTCTCATCTAGGTTGATGGATGACTGTGATAGAATTAATATAAAGATGAATGTTGCAATGACAAAAAACTTGCAAACATTATATAACTCATTGGAAGATTTAGTTTTTGTTCAGTTATATATAAAAATAGTTAATGGATTTTCAATCATTAAATTAAATGGATTATGTCTTATACATGAGGGGTCAGATTGACTTTAGGTCAACATGGGTGTGATTAGAATTTCAGCCTCAGGGTGGCCTTTGAGCATTCCATCATCAGATTTTCAATTGGATGGATGTTTGAAGAGTTGGAGTGTGGAGTGGATTGAAGCCTGTCCATTAAAGTATAAAGATTGGCTATCTTAATATGTATCTGAGCACTTATTGCATATATGTGCAGAGATAATAATCTGGACCAACTGATGATTACTGGTTTAGCGTGAAATACATATATTGGTGATTATTTATCTTTTCATCATATATGTGTTCAAGTGTATCAGTGTTATGAGATAGAATGGAGAGTGGTGGATCGTGTGAAAGTGTGTGCTCATATACCCTATATAAATCATTAATTTTAAATTTTTTATTACTTATAAAGCAAATTATTTTCACAATATAATTATGCATAATACAAATATATTGATTCAATCCAAATTCTTAGTTTTTCACCAGTCATTAACATAAAAAAAAATATAATAACAAAAAATATTTGGCTATTATATTTTTTAAATTCTAATACCAATTTTTATAAATGACATAACAAAATTTAAAGAAAATATATCTAAAGATTCTATTTCCTGGATGCTTTAAAATCGTTTTTTTTTTCTTTTCCAGACCACTCACTAATCACTTGCTTTTTATTTTCTTATAAGCCTTTCCATTCACTATCTAATTTACTCATTCCATTCAAAATTATATATATAAATAGATTTTTTGTATTTACCATTAAAATGGATTTTTTTAATTAATGTTTCTATATACATATGTTTTACTCACCACCAAATCTTTTTTAACTATGCTTACCATATATGCATAATGATTTATTTTTTTTAACATGTCAAAGCATTGACCAGGAAGTGAACCCGGGTCAGCTGCTTGGAAGGCAGCTATGCTAACCACTAGACTACCAATGCTTGACATAGGCATAATGATTTCATATATAAGTAGTACATCTTTATGAAAATATTTTAAATAATATTTTTGCATAGCATATCTGTACATTCTTGACTATAGTCTGCTTTTAAATACATTAATAATAACATATATCATTAAATTATTTCAATAGGTTGGCTTCTCATATACATTATTCTTATATGTTCTGGATAACTGATAGATAATAAGTGCTGGCAGCCTATAATTTCTAAAATTCAATATAGGATACATTTTAGATATAGTAAATAGTATGTATTATGCATATATTGTAATATAAGACACAATAGATAAATCCTGCACATTTTTTTCTACAAGCTCAAATTTTTTTATTTGGGAAATGACTAGCAACTGTCCTTTATTATAGAGTGTATAAAAAGTGATAAACAGATGATTATGTAAATCCTTTTTCTTTTTAACTAATAAAAAATAAGACTACATCTAAAAGAACAGTGAATATTGTTTTAACTTACATATCAAAACTTTGTTTAACTTACATATCAAAACTTCATAATTTCAAAAATAGTTCTTTAAATAAAAATATTTTTAATTATTTAAGCAAAAATATATTGCATTAAATTTTATAATTAAATATACATATCTTTTAAAGTAAATACAAAAATAGTTTTCCTTCATTGTTAGATTAAAAATTTAGATTTTTATCAAAACCGAAAACAAATCAAATAATAAAAATCTATTTGTTTCTAAAACAATTTTTTTTTTGATTTTTAATAATTTATAATATTTCCAAATTAACAAGATATATTATTTTCAATTAATTAATATTCAAATAATTTTAAATTTTCTTTTAAATATATTTATAAATAAATTTTGTGTTAACTTTTTTTCTTCAATTTTATACATATGTTTGTGTGTGTACACATATGATCAAATATATATGTTGGTGCCATGAGACAAATTTCTCTTAATATATAATATAGTTTTGTTCTAATGCATAATCAAAACCTTAACTATATCTACATAGCAACCTGTATTATAATTAAATGGTATTGTATTGCCAATATATTCAGTTGTGATGGGAATCATCATTTCTAACAATCTTCCAAGATAAATAAAATGAATAAGAACAGAGTCAAAAATCAGCATTGGAAATAAATATACGTAATTGTAAATAATAATAGACATAATAACATAGCATCATTAATGTTAATAGTCACTTAATAACATAGCATCATTAATATTAATAATCAACAGCCATTTTTTGTGACTGGATCTAAAAGATATAATCTGCAAACCCTGAGATAATTAACATTTAATGAAGGCCAAAGTTAGGGCATATTATAAAAAATATAATCATCAAAAAAATTTCTGAACCCAAATATATGAGTGTTAGAATATCTATCACAATAAACATAAAATACTGAACCCTGATATGCTGATCTAATGGTATATTTACAAAAAAAATATTCCAAAATCACTACTACATTCATGGACATGAATAATAATTATAATACAAAAGAATTATTTATTAAAATATAGGTTTATGATTTTAATAAAGTATAAAATTTAGTTGCAAATAATTCATTTTTAAATTATCATCTAGAATTTTTGATTCATTATAAATGTGTGTACACATTTTTAAATTAAAAATAGGACATTAGAGTTCCATGTAATGATCTACAAATACTTCTGGAATATTTTGAGTGTCATAATATATATCATATGCCCAGTTATTAGTGATATTTTTATTCATAGTTATTTGATTCACACAATCTAAATCAAATTCTGATTCCAGAACAGAAGAAACTCACTCAACTCGGATGCTTAGAATTATACTTCATCTTGGACTATATCATTAAAAACATTACTGTTTTCTGGAAATAAAGGCACATCAGAATTAAATGAAGCAATGTTTAAAAATATTCATCCAATATTACTCCAAACTTTGGGCACTGGTTGAACTAAATTATGAAAATGTAAAGTGTCACTATTAACTATAATATCTTTTTTATAAAAACCTAAACCAGTTTCAAATATGAATACATAGTTGGAATTTTGTTCCTCAAATGATATCTCGCCAAGAAACCTTCTGAAAGATTTCTGGGAACAGACATTTTAACAGGCAATTTTTATCTAGTAAATAGGAACCCACCAATGATGATGATGATTTATTTATATAAGTAAAAAGTTTCTCATACTGATAATTATCATTCTCATTAGCATGTATTTTATTGTCTGTCTGAAATACATTGCATTTAGTGCATTTAACTTGGCCATTACAAGTCAATTTTACACATATCATTTTAGCTTATTTTGATGATAGTGTTTTTAACTTTTCTGAGTTTTATTGCTCATATTAGTTTAATCATTGTCAAATTAAATAAAATAATAATAATTGTATTAAAAGCTTTATTTTTGTACAAACATAATTTTCCTCTAAAAGCAAAATCAAATAGCTCTAATTAGTGTGAACATAATGTTATCTATTTGAAGAAAATCATAATATACTGTAAACCCTCATGCTCAAAACTAGATTAAAATCACAAGAATCCTAAAGTCTGTGATAATGAAGAAGAGAAAAAACACATATATCAATTTAATCTATTTTACATTATATAGTTTTTTGAAATAATCTTCAAATCGGTCATAAACACACTGCTATCTCACAGAATAAAGCCATTAGCAAAAAATTAATTTCAGAAATTTATTTTTTAAAGAATTATTTCATAAAATTAATAAATAAATAAAAAATAAGAAAAATTCAGAAAAATGATATTTTGACAAATCCAAAGTTAGCATATAATTTCATACAATTTGTAGAAAATGTAATCTTTTCTACTGAATCTATTAATTAACTAACAAAATCATTTTACAATAAAGAAAAAAAAAATTTCATCACCTTATATCTCCTTTTCTTTTGAAAAATGAGATGATTTTGCATACTTAACATTATGAAAAAATAAAACATATTTTAAAAAAGAACCAAAAAATATTCTTCACTACTGTCAATTATTTCTTACATTATTAAAAAGGTTATAAATGTACATTACCATGTGTTTTCTTTCCATGGGTTCAGATTTAACAGTTATTTCAATACAGATTTACACACTATTCCAATTTAATAATCTTTTATATTAAAAGTTCTTCTATTAACTCTTTTCTTCTTGTAATTCAAAGTTTTAGATTAACAAGTATTTCATTTCAGATTATCATAAAGTTCAGTTTAGTAATTATTTCTTTTCATTTTAGCTTTTTTAGCCTGTTGTTTCAACTTGCCTGTATAATAATTATTTATATTTCATTGCTTCCATTAATCTTCTATTCTTATTGTCCCAATGGTTGAATATAATATTTTCCAGATCAGAATAACACAAGTTAAGACAGTTATGATTTTGGATGGATAAGTAAGGCTTATTGAAAATTTTTCCCAGGAGTATTTGCTTTCTCTATAGTCCTTTTAGAAAAATTGGTTACATACTTAGGTTAGTAATACTTAGCTTTCAATAAAAGGTTAGCATCTGATTATTGTAAACTCAACTTCAAAAATCATTTTTAAACTAGTAATGAAGTCATATTTACTTTAGCCTACAAGCTTAAATTCCACTCATCAATTGACCATAGTTGGACTGACACAGGCCTGATAGTGAAATCTATTGCCTTCTCCTGCCACACTATCTTATTTTTAATAAATGCCTTTAATATTCATCCAATCACATAAGCCACTCTTATTTTTTAATAAATGCCTTTGATATTCATCCAATAACATGGGCTCTTTCAAAAAAATTATCTTTCTTGAAAAAAAAATATTTATATCTTAATTATTGGAAAAATTCTTGTTTTTCTTTTTTAATTTCTTGATGCAAATATCCCTTTATTTAAACTTTAATTTTAAAAATACATTTAATTTTTTTAGAAAGAGAGAGAGAGAGAATCTTTTTTAATTAAGTGATAACAATTTCTCCTCAAAAATAACAGTAATTTGTTTTTTCTATCCTGAGAACTAATTTTAAAAAATCCTTTAAAAGGTACAATTTATTTCTCTTTTTTAACTAAAAACAAAATAAACAAACAAATAAATAAAATAACTGAAGAGAAAGAAAAAAATAGTATTATTTACTTATTTAATTTTTTATCTTTTTACGGCTATCTTTAATAAATATTAATATTGTAATTATTAGCAAAAATGTATTTAACCTGTCACATTAATAGTTAACATATGCAAATCTTTCAATAAGTTTAATAATTATAACAAGTAGCTAAATTTCTATTTAAAAACAAGGCTATCCCGAAAGTAGCATGAACAGAAATAATTCTTCTCAATGTATTACATTTTTATTCTAATACATAATTAAACATTAACTAGTCAAGCGTTGGTGGCCTAGCGGTTAGCATAGCTGCCTTCCAAGCAGCTGGCCCGGGTTCGCTTCCCGATCAACGCTTTGACACATAAAATAAAAATAATAAAAACCTTAACTATATATATATATCATACTGTATTATAATAAACTGATATTTCATTATAATTATGAAGTTATAACTTTAAAAGAAGTTATTAAAATACATTCAAATTATATTCATCAATATTTAAAAGAAAACAAAATATACATTCAATTTTTATTACTAAATATTTAAAAATAGTAATACTAAGAGTATTTTTAAGAGTTATTTTTAGATTATTTAAATTATTATGAGATATATTTAAATAGTGTGATTAAGTTAAATTTATAATTAAGCAACGAAAAAATAAAGGAATTCTTTTATAATACATTTTAGTAAAAAAAAATTAAAATCAATTGTTTAGATCAAAAAATTTGAGGATTGGTTACTATTTGGGTTTTAAGAAAAAAATGCTTTTAATTAAATTTTAATCCTACAATTATATAGGATTAAATTAAAAGAATTAGATTTTAGTTTGAGTAAAACTTTTCTATACTTGTTTGTATATATATATATGATATATATATATATATAAACAAGTATAGAATCTAATTACTTCATATATATATATTTTTCTATACTTGTTTGTATATATATATATGAAGTAATTAGATTAAATGGAAAAAACAAGTTAATCTCAGAGAAAAGAAAAGTCTTAGAAAAATCTTAACAGAGAGCACATGCTTAAAAGTATAAAAGAATTAAGTAAGCAAAAAGTGTCAGTGGATTTTTAGCTTGGGTAGGAGAGTGACATGGTGATTTTAGGAGAATGTACCAGTTTACTGCTTTCCAAATTATTAATGTAAAAGCTAATTACAATAGCATTTTATTTTACATAGAAGTGTAGAAGAAACGTTTCATTTCTTCAAATTTCCTGGTGCTATGAAGTGAATTCTAAATGCCAACAATTTAGCTGAAATGCAGGACAAAACGTCAAATTTCTATCAAATAACTGCCATATCTAAAGATAACTTCAAGGAAATGTCCAATTTAAAATTTTTTAAAATGACTATAATAAAATGTAAAAATGAACATGATTTAATTCTATATAATCTGAATCTTCACCATTACTCAAAAAGAAAAGAAAAATACTGTTGAGAAAAATTGCTAGCAAACTAATATGGACTAAAGATGTAAAAGCATTTATGGCTTCTTTGAACTATATTAAAAGTCTCTAAATAACTAAAGTATTTTTTTCTAATATAAATAATAAAAACATTGTTAGGTTGAAAATTTTTTCCTACAAATGTTTCTTTTATGTATGCAAATGTAATTACTTACATTTATAGTTTTTTTTATGTAATGATTTCTCCTTTTGTGGGTGTGTATATAAATAGTTTTTAGATAAGTGAAAAGAAAAATAGTCAAGAAAATTTCTGTTAGAATAAAAATGTATAGTTTTTTTCTTTCTCACTTTTCCTAGGTGATTTTAAAAATAATTAATTTTTGAAGAAAAATAGGCTTGCCTTATTAATGATCCAATTTGATTAATAAAGGAGAAAATATATATATATATCATTTAAATTATCATTTTAAATTGTTTTATATTCAATGTCTTATAAATTTATAAAGAAATAATTTATGGTTTTAAAAATAAAATAAAAATATGTATAAACTTGCTGGTTATGCGAATAACTGATGAATATATGTGTGCATGGTCCTATGCATATTAAGAGATTAAAGTTTTTTATTGTGAAAGTTAAATAAGTCTAATCGTTTATATATCATAAGTCAATTAAAATGTGTGCATTAAGAACACAGGGTGTTTAATTACTGATTATTTAATGTCAAGGCAAGAACTATATATGTGGGTACATTCATTTCCATGACAGATATTGATCATAAAATACATTGTGAGATTTGTATAAATAAAATATTTGTTGGGGAATAATTAAATGATTAAGAAAATATTTATTTGTGTGATATATATATATATTACTTAGTTTTAAAAATGAAATTTATTAAGTTTTATAAATAGTAATATGTTGAATCAAATAAGATTGTAGTATAAAATGTTCTTTTGTGAATATATATGTGAAGTAATATATTAAATAATGCTTAAAGTTAAGTAATAATAAAGATACCAAAGATGTTTGAAGTAAAAGATTTCTGAATTGAACTTTTGACTGGGGAGAAATATTCATTTGAACATATGTGTTTTGATAGAAAAAATAAAGTCTTTGTGTATTTACTAATTAATAACTGACATTTAGTTGTCATCATGTCTAAGTACTGATGTATTATGATTATCTTATTATATTGCTTGCTGCAACTAAACGTAATAAATTATTATTAGCTATAAAGATTATAAGTGTCCATACTTGGCTAGGATAGAATGGATCAGTATAGAATGGTTAAAATGAATAAATGTTAATACATATCACGTTCTGTCAGCAAACTCACACTAAACAATTAGGATAGTAAGGGATTAATCAAAGTTAAAGCTCAATTTATTAGAGCTAATGAATAAATACATAAAATTGTTGACATCAAATATGGAGTTATGTTAAAAATGATAAACCTTATACAGCTGAAAATATATTATAAATGTGCTAGTTAGGTTTATATATGTACACATATAACACTAATACTCATAGATTGTATATTATTATATCATTTGTTTTTGTGTAGTTTATTATAGTTCAGCTCAATCTGGAATAAAGAGCAAATAATCTACATAAAACCAAGAAACCAATACCATGCTAAAATATGACAATTTCATTGTGTGGACATATATATGATTAAATAGATACTACTAAGGTAATGAATTCACTTTAAAGTCAACACACACATGGGTTTGTTAATCCACTTATTTATCTTATGATGGAAATTAGTTGTTTGAATTAAAACCCTGCCTAATGATGAATGTAAACATTACAATAAATATAGCATAAACATAAAAAAATGTTATTTCAAACATCAAATGTATTCAGAGCATTTTTCTATATGATTACTTTTCCATTTGAGTATTTTTATGTGAGCATTTGTAATTGCCAGCATTTTTCAGAGGGCAATTTTAGTTTAGAGTCTTTATATGCACATTTTCTTTAGTCAACTACATGTTCACATGTGAATTTGAAATAAAATATGAATTGAATTTATTCATTGAACATTTTTAATTAAATAAATAAAATCTCAATTGAAATTAATCTTTTGAAGTACTTTATATATAAGGTTCGTCTAACATCACATTGCTTTTTAGGAATTTTATATAAAATTATTTTTTATTATTATTTTTAAAAAAAATACTTTTAATTTACATTTAAAAAATTATTATTAGTGTCTATGTTAAGCATAGCCTTAAAAAAATTATTTACGTTTAATATCTCTGTTAGTCATATATTCATTTGAAAATTAATTAGAATAATGTTTATTTTTTATTCTGTCTTTTTAATTACTTCAAAACTGATTTTTATTTAAGATTAAAAGTTTTTTTTAGTTGTTGTTAAAATAAAAAATTTAAAGAAGAGATTAAAATTGCAAAATATAGTTTTTTAGATATGAATATATAGTAATTGTTGTGCAGCAGATTAATCTTTTTTGTGAAAGATTATACAATAACTTATGATGGTGTAGTAAATTATTAAACTTGTTAAGATTATTATAGAAAATATTTATCATTAATTTGTAGTTCACAATTTTTTATGAATTTTCAAATGTTTGTCATTGATATTTTTATTTAAACACATTCACAATCTGTTAATTTTAATTGTTGATCAATATTTTTTTATTAAAAAGAAATGTCTAATAATTTTGGATGATTATAAAAACTTTTTTCTTAATTATTATTTTTTGTTTTTTCAAAAAATAACAGCTTTATATTTTCAAACCACTTATAAACTGATAAAAGGTTGCAATTCTAATATGTATTATTTTATCCTCAAACACTTTTTTTTTGTCTTTCAAAACACTTTTTATATCCTTTCATACATTTTTTCACTTGCAGAACACTTTTTTACTTTACAGAAATAAAATTAAAAAAATTTTATTTATTTATTTTTGCACTGTTTAAACATTTTTATTCATTTTATATTTTTAAAGTGCTGAATTTCAGAAAATGTGATTTTTTTTTTGTTTCAAAATATTTTTTTGCATTACACAAAACAAAAATTCATTTACGATTTTTTTTATTAATTTGAAGATTTTTAAAACTAAACTATACTTTTTAATCAATGATTTTTATGTTATTTTTTAAAATTGTTTACAATATATTTAAGCTATTCATATTTTAAAAAAACTAAATCTTCAATAGCCTTGTGTGTATTATCTTTTTCAATCACTGATTCTCTGTAAAATGATGCTGGAGGGATCTTTTCCCTAAAATAGACTATTTAAAGTTTGTCATACCATTTACTTTTTTGAATATATATGTATGTTAAAATGAAGATTTTTACAGGCCACAAATAAAAATTAAATGTTATGTACATTCCTGTACAATTTATTGTAAAAATATTTATAGCACCTCCATAATTATTTTCATAATATTTGTTACCCAGTGACAATCAGTGTGACTTGGACGAAATGTTGGTAAATATATTTTTACTACAATAAATTATATACAGATGTACCTGGATAACATTTCATTTACATATATATATATTATTTATTTATTTATGTATTCTAACAATGCTGTTGAAAAATGCATTTATGAATTTTTATTTATTTAAATACTATTAGAATAACTATATTCTTGAATCGGTGGTTTTTTAAGGATTATTTTTCTTATTAGAGATATGAATAATACAAATTCTGTTTTGATATGCTCATGTTTTATAGTATTTATAGTGAGATAAATATTATTTTAATTTTTTTAGTTGTATTGGTTAGTTAAAATCAGTAACAATTTTTAAAAAATTACATGTGTAAGAAACCAATTATATAGAAAATGTGATTAATGTATTTAATTATTTTTTACATAGTGTTTTAGAAAGCAGTTTTTTACAGTTATTTACAAAAAGATATATAAAACTTCTACCACTAGAATGAATTTTCTTCTGGCTTAAGCGACTTTTTATTTCACCATTGTATTATAGATTAATAATATTGGGGACTATAAATAATAAAATTACTAATAAACTACTGATGTTATAGAGTGCATTTAGTAAAATATATTTAAAATAAAACAAATGGTATTATGAATATTGAATAATATTTTCTTATTAAATAGATTTGTGATTGTATATTCTGAAAAAAAAAATAGAAATTTGTATAAGAAATAAAATGTAAGAATAAAATAAAAATTCAAGTTATTCGGCATCTCTTTCATTCTTCTTATATTGTTTATATTACATCTTTAAAAATTCTATACTTTTCTTAATGTACCTTTTATAATATTTTATTTAACTTGCCTTTAATACTGTCAATTGTCTAAAAGTTTATTCAGGTCATATAAATAATTACAATATTTTTTTACATAAATATACAGTAAATTGACAGGTGAGTGCACATAAATTTAATATAATAATATATGTGTAAAGATTAATTTCCTTGAACACTGCTTATCGAATACATTTTTTGTTTTTGATGGGCAGATGTATAAACAAACATCAGGTCTAGCTATGGGTTCACCAATTTCTCCAGCATTAGCTTCTATTTTTATGGAAGATTTGGAAAATAAAATTTTGACATCAGCAATTAAAAAACCATCTATATAGCTGAGGTATGTTGATGATATCTTTGTTATTTGGCCTCATGGTAAGCATGCTCTTGATGACTTTTTTAATTTTTTAAACTCTTTTCACAACAATATTAAATTTACTATGGAAATAGAAAATAATAATCAATTACCTTTTTTAGATGTTTTGATTGAAAGAAGGGAAGATGGTTCTTTATCCCATGGTATATATAAAAAAAACCAACACACACTGGGAGATATATGCATTTTTCTTTCCATCACCATCCTGCACAACTATTTTTAGTGGCAAAGACATTATTGGATAAAACAAAGAGACTTTCTGATGATAGCCATTTTCACCGGGACCTTTCTGCTACTAATAAAATGCTTCTTGATAATGATTTTTATTATAACATTATTAATAGGCCTTATACATATAAAAAGAAAAAAGATTTTGATACGTCAGAAATTAAGACAATTTTGCCATTATATAAAAGGAGTAACTGATAAAATTGGTAACATTTTAAAGAATAATAATATTCACACAGTTCACATTATTTATAAAAAAAAAAATTAGTGAAATATTTCCACTTCCTAAAGGTAAGAGGAACACATTCTGGCAGTCAGAGAAAAATCCAATTCATCAGCTATTTATTCTCATATAAAATTAACTAATCATGATATCAATTTTGAAAAAACAAATATTTTAGCAAAAATTGAACAATATGACTAGAGATTGCTAAGAGAAGCTATAGAGATTTTTAAAAGGCCCAAGAGCATAAATAAATGAAAGGTGTGAATTAAAGAAGATTAACAACCTTTGGAAGAAGCTATTGGAAGAGAAAATAAATTTTAAAACTTCTCAACCAATAGAATTTAAATATGAGAAGAAAGAAAATGATTTTAAATCTCATACGCATTCTTATGATTTGAGAAAGAGGACACTCTGAGGAAGGTTCTTGATATTGTACTGAAACATCAGCATTTAGATTTTTCACTACACAGAATATCCCACAAATAATAATATGACATATATATGTATGTATATATACATTAATTTCTGTCAAATTAGAAACTAAAATCATTTCGCATGTATGTAAACATATAAAGCAATATATGGATAACATTATCATAAATGTGATTCTATTGCTTTCATCTAAAGAAGTATGTAGCATCTAGCCAACTATTTCATATCATTTTACTAACTTGAATATATTCTTGAATCTTTTTTAAATGTCATTTCTCCACTTCATTTTCATTCTTACTCGTTCTTCTGTTTTTGCTTTCTTTTTATTTTATTTTATTTTTTGCATATTATTTTTTTATTGAAGATATGGTATTATATAAATTACTACAAAATATGCAAACGATTTTTATATGACATTTCAGAAAAAGATGTGGCATATTCACACAAATTCTTAACAGCAATAATTTAAAATATTTGAAATGTACATATCCTTTATTGATAGAAGACTACTGATAGGAGTGACAAGATATTTCTAATCATACTTGTACAGCTAAACATTGGGTCTTCAAAAGCTGTAATGCTAATTCATTACGATAATTTCTAGATTTGCATTTTTTGGCTGCCTTTATAATGATGTCTTAAAATATTTCACTTCCTAGATAACTCTGTGTTTATACTGATAATTAGCTGAATTTGGTGTTTTATATTTACTATGCAGTTTTTGTGATATTTTTTAATAGTCAGAATTGTTCTGTTAATCAAGCTAAATATGGCATTTATACTTATAAGATTATGACAAAATGTAAAATTAGTGATACATAGATTATAAATGTACTCTCATCAATGAACAGACAATCTAATAATGAACAGTTGAATGCATTTTGAAACATCCACAGTTAATTGTATAATTTTATATTTCCATTTTTATTTTAAATATAATCGTGTCTTTTTTCAATGATAAAATGCACATAAAATGCATTAAAGATTATATTTAATGTTCTCAATATTTTCTTTAGGGTCAAGTAGTATTAATCTTAAACCATAGTCATATTTTTAATGAATTACATTTAAGTATCAAAGTTGTCATGATTTTTATTGTATTAATTGTGAATTTAATTTTATATTTAAATATTTCTGCCTCTCCATTGTCAGTTTTTGGATGAAAATAAATGAATAAGATTTTTAAAAATTATTATTTTTCTAATAAATTTCCATTCTTAAGTACAATCAATCTCCTCATTTGTAACCAGTCATTAACCAATAGCAGATAATCTAATCAGGTAAGATAACTTTTTCAAAAATTAAAGAAATTATTCTTCATTTTTCTAATATTTTTTTTTTTCATTTATACTTTGTATTTCTAATCTTACATACCCAATTATTTCTTTAAAACCATCAATGTCATTATTAATAAAAATTAATAATAACAAACTTCTTTTCTCTTTAAAAATATGGTTCCAAATGAGCTTTCATATATAAAAAAAAATCAATATAATTACTTTCTTCATTTTTCTTTTTAAAAATTTTTTTTATTTACATGACACCATATATATTCCAATACATTATGCACCAATCCTATCCTCCTTGTAATCATTATCAAGGATATGTTTATATATATATATATATATATATATATATATATATATATATATATATATATATATATATATATATATATATATATATATATATTCACTAGAATAAAAACTACAAAATTTTAAAAAATGCCTATATAAAATTAAAGATTAAAATTCTTTGCTATAGCTAGCTTCAGCATATTCCACCATCTTAAGTAGCAATACGATGGTGGAATACGCCGAAGCTAGCTATAGCAAAGAATTTTAATCTTTAATTTTATATAGGCATTTTTTAAAATTTTATAGTGTTTATTCTAGTGAATATTGTTATTATACTTATATTATTTGATATTATATATATGAAAAACAAAAAACAAGTTAAAAACTTGCTAACGATTATATTTATGTCAACAGATGGCGTTCTACCAAAAACACCATCAAGCATTTGTTTACATAAACATCAGAGCATGCATTCTGAAAGTGGAATTAAAGTTAGAGATAGTGAATGCATGCTCTGACATTTATGTAAACAAACACTTGAAGGTGTTTTTGGTAGAACACCATCTGTTGACATATATATATATATAGTCCTTATACATGGTGCAGATAGTTTAAGTAGGGCTTGAAATGTAGCTATTTTTTTTAAATTAAATTTATATTATTTTTAATATATAATTGTGATTTTATAGATAGTATGAGTTCAAACTTAGTAAATAGAAACCTATAAAGATATATAAAATAGTTTGAAGTTATTTTAATCTAATTTAAGTGATAAAGCAGTGTTTATTGTTTAAAAGATAAGATTAATTTATATTTATTATATTCAACAAAAACTATAACAATAGTTTAATTTTAGTAATAAATATTTTATATAAAATGTTTAAAATAATTACTTTGTTTAAAATATTATTTAGATAATAAATAATTTAATATTAGTCTGGAATGTTCTGAAAGTGTCATATGATTAAAGGTGGTTGTATTGGTATATGAGCTTTCAAGGGTTAGGAAAAGAAAACATTGATTTCTAATCTTATTAGTAAAATTGGATACATTTTAAAAGTTGCAAAATTAAGTCTAGAAATTAATATTTTAAAAGTAATAGTTAAAATTATTATGCTGTTTAAGTATAATATTTTTGTTTTAAAATTGATATTTTAGAGTCATTAGAATGTTTAAATTGTTTTAATAGAAGTATTTAATATTTATAAGTATTAAATAATTTAATATATTTTAAAGATGATGGCTCATAGTTTTAAAACTAATTTTAAAGATTAAATTAATTTAGTTTATGTAAATTAGCAAGTGTTATAAAAGCAAAATTGACCAATGAAATCACTAGATTAAATCAGTATAAAAGGAGATGTTCAATCAAGTCTAGACAGTGCAGTGTAATGCAATTTGAATTTATTAGTAAAATTTAGTGTGAAATTTATAATTAATATTTTTTATTTATTTGTCTAATTGTAACAGTAGTATTTTTTTATAATTATTATTTTCTATTAAAAGTTTTAAAAGTATAATTTAATAATTATTTTGAAATAATGATGGAATAAACACCAGTAGTTCTCTGTCAGAAAATTTTACTTGAAGCTTAATTTAAAACTACAATGATTTTTATAGAAGACAGTTATAGTCATTTACCATGTGCACCACATGCCAATGAAAATTTAATCATAGGACCAGAGGAGACTTCATGTTACATAAGGACTTTGAATTTTATATGAATAATATACTCAGGTGAATAAACATTTATTGTTAATAACTTTGTCTTGTTATAATAAATCTAATTTTTAAGAAAATTTAGGTCACCAAATAAAAAAAGAATATTTATGAAAAATCATTCTCTTAATGTTATTAAGTTCGAGAAAAAGAAAATTAATATTTTGCATTTAAGTTAAAAGCTAAATTAGTTTATTTTTTATGATGTGCAAGAATAACTGTTTTGTTACATGACTACAAATGGAACATCTTATATTTAATTTATTTTCAAAGCTTAATTTAAATGAAGTTACATCTGAGAATGATGTGTTTTAGAGAAAAATTGAAAAAAAAACTTGTATGCTTTTGAAAAAGATTTATTAACAATAAAATCAGTAAACAAGTTTATATGTTTTGAAATATTTTTTTCATTTAAAATAAAGTAACTATAATACATCTGTTTTAAAGATTTATATTCTATGATTTAATTGATGCTTGAATTGTAAAGCTGTCATTTTACCTAAAAAACATAACTAGTTGAAATATATGCATTTTTAAGAATAAACATCTTGAATATTTTTTTAAAAAATATATCTATCTTTAATTAACAAAATATAGATGTCTTCTGAAAGAATGTGACAAATTGATAATTTTTATATTAAATAATATTCTACCAATGTTTTTTACTGATGGAAATGTAAAATGTTATATGTGAGCTATAATTATCACTATATGTCTGCTATATATGACAGTTGGAATTAACAGAAATACATATGTAGGAGATATTTTTACATAAAATTGATTCTTAATTATTGTTTTGTTGAAATATTGCTTGCCTGGATAGATACTCAAAAAAAGACTGAAATAAATATTTATCTTCCCAGAATGACCAATACTTTTTTGGATTCTGTAAGATTTAATTTTGTTACTTATATGTTTAATGAATGGCACCAGGAGAGAAGAATAATCTTTGTTCAGAAGAAATTCACTCATAACATAACTAGGCAACAGGGAACGAATTTTGAAAAGCATTGAACTTGCAAGAAGAAAGAAAGCATTTTTTGTAACTTTAAATTTTTCTCATTATTTTTGATGTTAATATTTTCAAAATGTTTTAACCTGTTTATTATAATGTATTTTTTTAAATTTAATCTTAAGACAGATTAGTTTTTTACATTAACCTAATTATCGATTGATGTGAATTATTTTGTTTTTTGACCAATTCATCCCCTGGTGAATTTTTTCATAAGTATTATATATTAAAATGCATGTAAAACAGTATATTTTATCATAATAAATTTTCACTGAAAAATTTGAAGTAGAAGGCAGGAAATTCAAATTTCTCACTCTTACAATAGACATAAGCCCCACCCTGACATATTCAGCCATTGTCTTTGCCAAGACTGTAAAATGTTCAGCATTTTATGACATTGTCATTTCCAATGACCCAAAATTGTGTTTATTTGCAATTTATTATGATTTTAGATTTTTTTTAATAATTTACACTACATTTATTAGATATCAAGAATTATAAATTATTAATAACTTATTTTGACTTGAAATACTTTATTTTCAAAAATATAATGTTATATTAGCAGCTAACATGAATATGGCCTAAAGCAATTTACAAGCTTAGTTTTTATATAAGCAATCTACTTAAAACTTACAAGATGAAAAATATCACAGTTTTGCAATGAATATTCAAAACATTTAAACATTTAAAGCATAATTTGTTAGATATATAAGAAAGTAATAATTATTAGTTTGGATGTTTAAAAATAATTAGAATTACAAAATATTTAGTTGATTTTATAAACTGAAAATAATCTTTCTAGAAACGATGATGCCTAAACTCTTTGTTTTGTTAACAACCTCATTTTTTTTAATATTTACAGAAACAAAATGTGAACATTTAAAATTTATTTCAGTAGTAAACAAAAATATTAAATGAAGTCAAATTTATTATTTTCAGATAAATAATAATCATTTAATCATATATTTTACATTGATATATGAGACAAAGAAAAATATCAGAAAATGCTAAGATATTTTTTAATAATGATATCTTTAATGGAAAAATATATTACATATATCAATCACTAACTTATGTGTTTAACATGTAGGGGCATGTATATAGCTGAACTATGAACATTTAAGTTATACTAATGCCAATGTATTAAGACAGTTTATTAATCTAGTATATTTAAAGAGTAAAATTGCCGAAATCTCTTGAAAAATTATATTTTCCTATATAAAATGTTTTCATTCATCTTAGCTACCTGCAGTAAATCTATAGACTGTCATTCAGATTTATTTCAATAAGAACCATTTTTAAAGAAAATGTTGTTTTTTTAAATTATAATTTAAAGTGTTTTCTGAACTAGTTGGGAAAAGAGAACTTTAAAATAAAAAAAAATAAAAAGAATATATGCAGACAAGAAATTATCTTTGTCTAAGTAAAGCTAGTTTATCTATTATAATTATCGAGTTTATGTTTACATTGCTAATAGTGAAAAGAAAAACCAAGTTTATGCATAAATCCTTTCATTAATCTGGCATTTCATGATGTATAGTAAAAGAACATTAATTTTAAACTTATTTAGTATTATTGTTATATTTTAAGAAAATATAAAAGAGAGTTGTTTTTTTTTATTATGTTAAATCTATAATTGGTACTTAAATGGCAATGAATATTAAAAATGTGGGTATAATTTTATTGAAGGTATGCCTTAAAGGTAAGCTATAAATTATTTATCTTTTAGGATAGATTGAAGATGAACATCCCTGGAATGGGTATTATAAATAAGAGTTGTTTTGGTGTTTTAACTCAATAATGTGCTCTTAGCTTGTTTAAATTTATAATATTTTAAATCTAAAAGATAAAACAACACTTGCTTTAGGTGGAAAAAATTATTGTTCAAAATTAGAATGAATACATGCTTTTAAATGAGAAACATTTATTTAGAGCTGAAATATTGGTATGGTCACATTTTCACTCTGTTTGTACTATATATTAAATAATAAATTATTTAATCCAACACCTATTTTATGTGTGTTGATCTTATTTCCCTTGGGTGTGCATTATTAGTAGTAGTAGTAGTATTTGTTATGTTGTGTTAGTGTATTTACTCATCAAGATGGAGTGTTTAATCCTACTATTAGAGTATAGATTGATGGCTGGGATGAAATTTTAATATTGTGTATAAGAACATTTCAGTTACCATGATAAAATGTTAGAGATGTTATATTTTCAGCTGATGATTTTGATGTGCTTATGATATAAACCTAAGGTTGTCTAGTCGAATTATAACTTTGAAAGTTCAATTGGGTATTCATTCATTATATATTTTATCCCATAGCACATAGGATAATATATATCATTTAAGCATGAATGCAGATGAACCATTTGATGTAAAGCCCATGAAATTTTGTCAAGAGAATTCAAAGTGCTTTATAAAGAAACTTGTTACCGACATCGCAACTAGCATAATAATGATCAATCTTATAGCCAGTATAGTAATCATTCACATATTTGACAATTTGTATAAATGTAGCTTCAACCATATATGTCTGCATAGGTTGTATAGAGAAAATCTAGGATATGATCTCTAAGAGTACAAGGTTATTGAGTCTATGAAGGTTAAATAATGTCACACATGGGTAAAGTTTGGCAATGAATATCTGAATAGTTCCCCCAACATAAACGTGATTTTGGTAAATAATTCTGAGTGTAAATGGAAACAGTTAATTCAAATTGTAATTAGGTTTGGACATATACATAATTATTACCATTATAACCAAATAGAAGATTAGAAAGTATATCGCAATAGGAGTAATTCCTACTTAATGATTTAAAGCATAAATATTAATTTAAGATAAAGATTTAAATTATTCTTGGATTTGAAATGTATGTGTTTTACATATAAGAAATAGCATTTCCAAGTTTATATTTTAAAGAATTAATAATTGCCAATTAATTGTTATTAATAATACCATGTATATATGTAAAATATTATTCAGCTAATTACATAAAGCACTCACCAAATATTGTATAATCTAATAATGTTAACTTTAGTGAACAAGAATAGTTAAGTAGTAGATTCCTGAGGGCATAGTAATATTTGGCAGTATTTGTTCTGCTTTACCCAAATACTGGTAAATGTAAAGAGATAGAGATAATATTTGCTATAGTGTCAAGGTTTACCCACCTTGCCCATGGTAGTAATTATTATTATTATTTATAATAATGGCCAAATGGATTTTATTGAGAATCGAAATGCATTGCCAAACTATCACTTTGCTTATTATTTTTAAGAATTAATAACTGTAAATTATTGTGTTTAGAAAATTGTAACATCAGTTTGAGTCAAAGTATTTATTTTATTGTTATTGTATTATAAAGTTAAAATTAATTTCCAAAGTTTGAAATTTGATTATTTGTGTTAATAAATTGATATTTATATAATTTTAAGCTATGTTGTTTTGATATTATTTATTTTTTCATGTCCTTAATTATCATTGATGAATACTACTTGTAATAAATCACTTGTGGTGAAATTACTCATAACATGCTTATGCAAATGATGATTGTACTAAAGAACATATGATTATGGTTGTATAAAAATTTGAACCAATCTGAAATTGATAAGTCAGGTATAAGAGTCATTATCATCATTGTATGATATGATTTTTCACTATTATTATAATAATCCAAATTATAGTTTAATTAGAGTTATTAAGTATAGTGGATCCATCTTTAAGTGTTATAAACCCTATACAACCTTAAATAACTATTTTACAGTTAGTTGTCTTATTGCAGAGCAAAATGTTATCATTGTTTGATAATATTGTGTTAGATTTTATGCCTTTTGTGGGAACTTGGTATCTCATAAAATTGCCCTTTGTTATCCTTGGTTCTCTGCATTGTCCCATCTGCAATGAGATATTCCCAAGATGTTCATTATAACAAGAAGGAAGATTTGAATCTTAACTTGCTTTAATTTACAATTGGAATATAAATTCAGGTTCTAGTCAATTTTATTTATTATTGGTATTAATATTTAACTGAAAGATTATTTTAGTCTTAAGCAAGTTGTATTATTATTGTTAGTCATGGAAATAGCATTGCAATTCTCAAAGGGTTAGAAGTCAATGGTATTTTTAGGCTGTTGGGTAATGATCTTGATCCTTACTTGATTTTAAAGCTGCATGTCCCTCTTGACATGCACACCTAATCTCATACTATCATTATCTCTGATTCATGTGCTTAGTAATATCATAGGCTTGGGAGGAATGGTCATAATATATATATATATATATATATATATATATATATATATATATATATATGTATATATATATATATATATATATATATATATATATATATATATATATTGTACCAAAGTACATTGATATTTGATTAATTTTATGAGTTCCATGTTTTAAAATATAAAAATTTAAACTTGAGAGAATAAAATGTAAAAACTAAAGAGCAGGGGGGAGGGGGAATTTATTATCAAATAAAATAAACTGTAAATGCTTTTTAAAATAATAAGATTTTTTTTTTGTTTAAAAGAGGGAAAAAGTCTTGTAATAAAAAAATGATTTAATATTCTTTAAATGAATTTATAATAAAATAATAAAGATATTTCATTTAATCTTATAATAAAATAATTAAATATATCTGCAGGCTTGTATGTAATTTTTAATAAAAAATAGAAGCAAAAGCTTATTTTATTTCACGAGACCAAAGATGCTGCTGCTAATAAAGTTTTCCATTGTTTAAAACAGTATAAATATCTCAACTTTTGATCATTTTGGGTCTGACTTTCTCATTTTAATAAAATATTTCTTGAAGTAATATCTCCAAAAAATGTTGCATTGTTAAAACCAATGTGGTGTGCAGACGACCGAAGCTACTCTATGCATCTAAGATCTGCAATTAGTTCGGAAAGTGATCATGTTTAAATAGACTAAACGAACAGCAGAGTGTGGGTATGCCAAACCAGTCACAAAAATCATAATATGTCACAGGATCTACAGAGGAGTCGTTTACCAGTCGTAAATGAGTTAAAAATAATTACATTATGCTGTTTTCATCGTATTAAAAAAATCCTAGGTAATTATTGACTTTGATATCTTACATTCCCGATTTCTTCTTAAAATAAAAGATAGACTTTATTAAAAGAACTCTGAACTTTATGAATTAATCTTAAAAATAAAACTTTAAACTTCAAAAGATAATATTTGAAATAATAAAATAAGTAAAATCAGCTTCTATTATTAAATAATATTTTTGAAACAATTGCATGCACGTATGTGTAATTTGGTTTTTTTAAAAAAAAGAAAAAAGAGAAATAAAATATAATGTAATGTGTATACTTTATTTGCTAAAGTAATATATTAAAATGCTTTATTTTAATCTTTAAAAAGGTGTGTGTGTGTTTCATTATAAGATAAAATGATTAATTTCTTTTAAATAAAAAAACACTTAAATTATTTTTCTTAAAATATTTATGTTTATTTCGATACGTGTGGGTAAGTATAAATATTTATTTTTCTTAATAAAAGTAGGAGGGAAAAAATCTAATTATTGATAATAGTATTTCTAAAAAGATTCACTAAGTTAAAGATATAACTGTTTCGCATTCAGTATAATACTGTTATTATGGTTTTAAAGGATTGAAGTATTATTTTGAATGGTTTGGGAAATTATTTTAGTTTTTCTAAAAAGTTGTAGCTTAGAGGGAGGGGCATTTAAGATACTTTTTGTTTGTCTATTAATGGGTGGTTGGAAACTGATTGAGCTAGCAGGGATTTTTTCAGGTACCAAATATGCTAATTCTAATGTAATTAGCTGGCGCCTAAGGGATTTTTCTTTCTTTTTTAAAAAATAAAATAAAGTGTTTATTTGATTGGTGTATATTTGGTAGTCGAGTGTTGGGTGTTATTGGTAGTTCACTACTGATGATAGTTGACACATTACCTGAAAACTAACCACTTGCTGAAAGGGAAGTTTAGGAGGACAAAGTATAATAAAATATTAATTGATATTTTTTTTTGTCGATAGTTGTTGTTGTTTCCTGTATTTAAATTAGTTAAGTTTGTGGGGTAGGTAAGAGGTGGTTGGTTCAATATATATATATATATATATATATATATTGAAAGATTTTGATATATATATATATATATATATATATATCAAAATACAGTACAATTTATATAAATTATATTCTTTTAGAAGTACTTTCGACTATACACTTTGTAGTCTTTATCAACTATATAACTATATAAGGATTATTCAATGTTATATAGTTGATAAAGACTACAAAGTGTATAGACGAAAGTACTTCTAAAAGAATATAATTTATATAAATTGTACTGTATTTTGATATATATATTGATTTGTATATTACATATATTGTGAAACGAATACAGATATCAAACTTTATTTATTATATATATATAATGAACAGTCAGATTGTACAATGTAACTGTTTCACCTACTATATTCTATAGTAATATTCATATATATATATATATATATATATATAAACACCACTAAACTTTCATATATATTAATAATAATACTAAGAAAACCCACCTAAATTTAAACCTAAAAAAGTACAATCACGTATGTGTGCATGTATATTTAAGTATATAAAGAAATATTCATTTATATAGTTATGAATCTCTAAAATACGCACATATATATATATATTGTTAATAATTATTAAATGAAAAACGAATTGTATGTGTAACCTTGGACTACATATATGCTAGAAAATAAATGTTAATAGGATATAAAACATTACGTTTTCTCTAATTTTAAATATTTTTTAAATTATTTATATTTGAAATTTCATAATTCTGCATATATTGGTAAATTAGAATGGTCAAGTTACATATATAATAAAATGTTTTTCACAAATCTTAGATTTGTTTTTCTAGCCAAGGTGACGCCAGAAGAGTTAATCTTTCCCGGTATAAGATTAATTAAAATTATATTTAGAATTAAATTTAGAAAACTGCATAAATTGTGGCATGTCTCTGGGCTTTTTTTGACCTAATTAAAAGTTGACTCAGCTGGCTCTCACTATACCTGGTGATTATCTTATAAGCTAAGAAAACAACTAAGAATATAACGAAGGAGAGGGGGTATATTGCTATATAAGCAACAGCAGCTATCTTTAAGGATCAATTCAATTTTTCTCACAGAGATCAATTCACTCAGATTTAATTTGTAATATGGTTAATAATCAGCATGTCAGGGTAATTGGCTTGAAATCTTGCCTTCTGCCCCGATGAATAGCCACCTGAGACAAAGAAACATGAACTAACCATTGTCATAACTTAAAGAGATCCAGTCCCGCTATGCAGAAAAAAGTTGCCAGTAGAGAGAAAAGAAAGAGAAGAAGAATGGTAAATACTCCTCAATCCTAAAGCCTTACATTAAACTAAACGTTAAAATTCTAGCTTAAATCTTAATCTAATGGCCATCATAATAATGTAAACTAAACTTCTGTAAATTTTAATTTGTTTTATCTCAATCTTAAAACTTGCCTAAACTGTAAATGATTTTAATAACTTTATTTTAAACGCTAAAATCTTGCCTGATTTAAACTCATTTGAAACTGAATTATAAACTTACTTATTCATATGATACGTTAAATAATTCATTGACAGATTGATTTATGATTTCTTATTTCAAAATCTAAAGTATTTCTATAGAGAATACATTTCATTTATTAATTTGATTTTATGATTTTATGTATTGGTTTACTTGTAGAGATAATGATTGATTTAGTTACGTATTCATCTTATTCTAAGTGATTAAATGCTATTCAGTTTTTAACTTACTAAAATCTAGAGTTTAAATGTTTTATCTAAGTAGAGTTTAAATGTTTTATCTAAGTTTAGTCACGTATAATATACAATGATCTGTTTAAAATAATTATTAGAGTTTAAGTTAAGTTATATATCTTAAGTTAATGATAATATTTACCATCATTAATTTTGTAAACTTAGAATTATCGAAACTGAGTCAATCATATTTCAATGAATGTCGCAATACCTTAATTTTAAACTAAGCAAATTCCAAATTTCACTTGCGTGAAATTTTATCGTATTTAAATATTGCATTTCTTAATTAAATCTATGCCAAATCTTATTATTTTAGTTATGTTATATTGTTTATGCTATAAACATTCAAAACCGAGCTTTATTCATAATTAAACCATTATTGAGAATTAAATAATGATTCTCTCACATATATATGTCATTTCACGTATGTATATAACACGTGTAATTATACACAAACTAAAAAGCTCTGTTTTGAAACGGATAAAATATCTAGATTTAGATATAATTACAAGCGTACCATAATTCTTAAATAGATTTGTTTTTAAAAATTAATATTTTAACCAATATTTAGTTAAAATGATAAAAGGCAGCATAAATCTATAATTCTGTATTTTAATTTCCCCATATGCTGTAATCCTCCTTAAGCTAGTTAAAAGCCTATATAGATAGCTTTGTAAATTTGATTCGTAAAATTTCCTAAATAGTATTATTAAAAGTACTATAACATGAACTGATATAGGGTAGTTTCATGAAGGAAACTCTTATTTTAGCATCTTAATTTTTTATGATATGATTATGTAGTTAGTGGTGCATATCTGTCTTTATGAAATGCCATGGTGTACTCACTTGTTGCTGTACTTATTTACTGGTAGTATGTGTTAGGGCTACACCAGTACATTTAGTTCAGGCAATTATTCTCATCGGATGGTGACTGGTACATGCCAACCCATTCTGCATTCATATAAATGGAGCATGAGACTCACCCAGAGCATAAGACTCCCACACTTATATAAATTGCTTGATCAGCCAGACTAAAAGAGCCTCCTATATCACAGCAATGAGTTCGATCATAGGGAACCATTACTTGGTAAAAATCCCAAGAATATGGCACATATGAGATGCAAAAGGACTCAGAATTGTATGTTTCCATACACATTAGTATCTGAAGTCTATCTCCCATTAATCAGTTCATCCATCCATTATTATTATTTCAGCTTTGATCTGAACTAGAATCCAATTTAAAATTTATATTAATTATGTAGAGAATATATTAATTATTCGTGCTAGATAAAATATGTTCTTTATTAAAATTTATTATCACTTCCACTAACCTAAAGCAAGTCTAAATCCTATTATAGCATAAACTAGGCATAGATAACCATGAGCAAAGTCATCTCGTGATAAAATAATATTAAGCTCATGAAAATATAATTGTATTATAAATTTCATCACCTCCGAGTGACATAATACATATATATTGAGCGAAATAAATTAATTGTAACCTAAAATAAAATCACCTCTCTGTGATTAAATGCTATATATATCTTCTTCTTCTTCTTCCACAGCTTGATTAATCCCACATCAAGTGGGGTCACTGGTGCGGATCAATCTTCTCCAGGCTACTCGATCTAAAGTCATTTCCTCCCTAAGTGACATCTCCTGCAAGTCCTTTCTCACTCGATCAATCCATCTGATCTTAGGTCTACCTCTGAGTCTTTTCCCCGGTGGTTCCATCTCCAAAATCTTCCTTCCAATGTAATTTTCTTCACTTCTCTTAACATGACCAAACCACCTCAACCTTGATTCTTTCATTTTTTCACTGATCATTCTCACTCTCATATTTTCTCGAGTTACTTCATTTTTCACTTTGTCCTTTCTAGTGAGGCCCGAGGCAAACCTAAGCATTCTCATTTCTGTTACACATTGCTTGTCTTCTATTTTCTTAGTGATCGGCCATGTTTCTGCACCATACATCAATGCTGGATGCACCACAGTTTTATATACTTTTTCTTTCAACCTTGCACCTATTCTCCTATCGCAGAGTATCCCAGAGACCCTTCTCCAATTATTCCAACCAGCTTGAGTTCTCCCAACAACTTCTCCATCCAGTGATCCATCTTTATTCATCCAGGCCCCGAGATATTTAAATTTTTCAGCCTCAGGCAACTTCTTTCCCCCTAACAAAATGCTTCCTCCACCATTACCACAGAAGAGCACTTCAGCAAATGCTATATATATATATATATATATATATAGCATTTAGCAAATGCTATATATATATATATATATATAAAAACCGGAAATACATAAACTTTCAAACTTTAACATTTGTACTAGAAAGTTATAACCACTTCTAAGCGATTCAGTCTATACATGTAAACCAAGTCATGTAAATTCAGCGATCTAAAATTACTTCTAAAACTCATCACTTGCACATGAATCTCATTACATTGTAAATATCCTTTAATCACCGGGGTGTGAGATCCGAAACCTACATATATATAATATTGTTTTAAATTATTGTTTTATATTTTAAATTTATTAAATTAATTTTAAATTTACTCTTGCTTCATGTCTTAGTCTTGCTCACCGACACAATTATTTAGTATGTAATAATTATTTCCATTATTTATTAAATCTTATAAATGATTAATAGTCATCAGTACACCCCATGATACCTATATAGTTATGCTAAATAAAATGCCTATTGTTCCCAGTCTTTTGTTCTGCTGATGTGCTACTGCCAGCATGTAAAGAAGAGAAATACTGCTGTGACCTCAACTGTGTCATTCGCAAGGTAGTAAGTCTATGAGAAATGGTAGAGGAACTAGGGTTAGACCAGAGCTGTGGCTTCCTCCACCGTAAACCTGGTCGGCCTTAGGATGATTTATCGGAGTTCTAGATTTTGTTTCGCAAATGTACATATTTGATCATTACAGTAGATTTTGTTTCTCCCGGGTATGTCGCGACAACATGGGGCTCTATTACCACTATACATGGCCTGAGCAAAATTGAATAAAATATTAGCATGAAGGGCAAGAAGGTGAAAAAATATATATGTAAATTTTTTTTCTCCAGGTATGTACACCTTCCATAGAACATTATTAGTTATTCCACCTCTGTAAAGAGTATTCATTAGATATAAGTGAAATGGAGGTGTGATGGCATTACAAGCATATATAAAAGTCAAAATGCATAGTAAAATTTTTCTCCCAGGTATGCCGACAAAATGTCAGGCTTTATTGCCTCTGTAAAAGACCCTCAAAACTGCAATTGCATATGCTCAGGGGTCCAATGTAGTGGACAATATGCTTAAATGGCAGCAAGTTGACAGTGTAAGGAGATAGAGACCCGGTTGTTGAATTGAAATTATATTTGTCCATTATAAAGGCATTTATTGAAGAACATATGCACCTTGAAAATAAGTAAAAAAATGGATTCATATTAATAAAAGGGTATAGCTGTGTATATAGTGTATCAATAGATGTGGCATATCAAAAGGATTACATGTATATCTCAACTGCTGATAGCAGGTGCCCGAGGTAATTTTAAAAAACTAAAATTATCCTCCCATAAATTTGCTATCAGAGGGAGAGAATATTTTATTTTATAAAAAATTAATTGTTCTTATGATGAGGGTGTGAGTCAAGACAAGAAGTGAGCAATATTAAAGCAAAAGAAAAATCAGGCAAGATATAAAAATACGAGCATTTGGTGTGCAAAATTTATCAAACCATGGGAAGCAAACAAATAATAAGCAATATTAATATTAATAATAATGAATAATAAATTTAGCTGAATCAAGAATGGAGTATGAAAAAGTAAGCCGATGGTGAGTTGCATTTTAAAATACCTTAAATTTTATTTTAATTTGATTTGATTATGTATTTATAATGAGGAAAGAAATAAATGCTGAGCGAGTTAGTTATCAAAGTAATAAGTGAGTTGGGACCTCTAAAGATATGATAAAACAAGATGATGGAGACATGCTTAGGTGGATTTGTGGGAAAGGGGGTGTGATAGCTGTGCATAGAATTATAAAAATTAAAGCTTAAATATGGAAATAGAGGAAGAAATAATTGAGGAAGTAGAAAAAAATGAGAGAAGATAGGAGAGAAAAGCTGATTGAGAAAAGGGGGGAAATGCTTAGGTCAGGGAAGGAGGTAATAGAAGATATGGATAGTAGCAATATGGAAGCAGAACCAGAAAGTAGTGGAAAGAAAAGGGTAGATAGGGAATCCATAGAAAACTTAGTACCCACAGGAGAAAAGCCCAAATACAGAAAGACGTAGATGTGAATATACTACTCGCTTCCCTTATCAACCATATGAAAAAGGAAAGAGCAGAAGAAAGGGAAAATGATAGAAGGGAAAGGGAAAAAGAGAGAAATGACAAAGAAGATAAGAAAAAGGGAAGAGAAAGAAATAAAAAGAGCAGAAGAAAAGGAGAATGATAGAAAAGAAAGGGAAGAAAAAGAGAGAAAGGACAGGGAAGAAAAGGAGAATGATAGAAAAGAAAGGGATGAAAAGGATAGAAATGACAGGGTAGAAAAGGAAAGAAAGAGAAAGAAATAAAAAGGGAAGAAAATGAGAGAAAAGACAAGGAAGAAAAGGAGAATGATAGACAGGAAAGAGAAGAAGAAAGGAAAAATAATAGTAGGGAAAGGGAAGAAAAAGAGTGAAAGGATAGGGAAGAAAGGAAACAACACAAAAAGGAAATATTGGAAAAGGTGGAAGCAATGGTCATGGAATCAGGAAAAGGGATGAGCCAGAGACTGAAAAGCATGGAAAATAAAATGAGGGAGCTTAATTTAGAATGTCAAAGGAGAAATGATAAAGGCAAAATCGAATGCCAAGGTAGATTGGATACCCACAAAGAGAGTATGCTAGAAAAGATTAGAGGAATAAAGGGGGAAGTTATAAAGATGAAAGATACTGTAGAGGAGCAAAAGAATTATGTCCAGGAGGAAGGCATGAAAGTGAGAAAAAAATTTAAAGCACAATGCAAGAAAGGATAGGCATAACCAAGGGCCAGCAAGAAACCCAAAAGGAAGAAATAAAGGAACTACAAGAAAAGATAAATAAAACTGAAAAGCAGCAAGGGGCACAAGAAGAGAAAATAAGGGAACTAGATGAGAACCTAAATGAACTGAGGGAGAGCATGAAGGCTAGGGAAGATAGTGCTGAGAAAGAAAATCTGTTATTAAAAAGAGTAAAAGGTTTGGAACAGAGCATCAACAAGGGAGAGGGAAAAAGAGATAGGACAAACTGGGCTATCTCTAGAAGGTGAAATAGCTATGATAACAGACAGGGAAGACAAAGTATAGGTATAAGCAAAGCTGAGACAAACAGATGCAAGGAACAAATAGGGTAGCCATAATCCCATATCCAACTGAAGGTACAGAATCATTAACCTCTGTAGATTTAGATAGTATAAGGGAAGAAAAGGCAGACAATAATCCTAGGGGTATAGAGGCTAGCTCGCCTTTTTATTTAGAAAAATTCATTCAGGTGAAAACATTCAAGGGTGAGATAGGGGAGAACCCCAGAATTCACCTACAGAGCCTCAAGGAGCTATTCAGATTTCAAAATTTAACTGCCCAAGATGGCCGCTCATTATCTATATGGATATGCCTTGTCCTGGTGGGATTGTTATAATGAAAAATCCGGGACATTTGAACAATATGTTGCAGCATTGATGAGAACGTTTTGGAGTAGTGAAAGGCAGCATGCTATATATGTAACAGTCCTGAGAGAACAATATGGCTCTATAATGAAGGAAACCTATAACCAGTTTTTTATGAGGCAGGTTGCATGCTTCAGATTCTTGATGGTATACATATACCCAGAAGCCCATATCATAAGGTTGATTCAACAAAATATGCCACCACCGGTGCATCACATGATGATGGGAACCCGTATTAAAACAAGAATTCCTAACCTCAGTAAATTACATGCTGTTTCCAAAAGAGCCACTGGAAAGGATTAGGAGGATTGACCCCAATTGCCAGGCAATGAGGATGATAGGGAGTGATAGTTTTAAAGAGAGACCAAGGCCAAAACCCTATAGCAATAGGCAGGATAGGTCTAGATATACTGGGAGACCATTAAACTACAGAGGGTGCCAGTAAATAAGTCCCTTAATCCGACACTCAAAGAAAAGAAAGGGGTAAGATAAGAGAACAGGCAATGGGTACAATCAGGGAGGTAGTAGAGGAGGCGGAGACATTGGTTACTGCTGGATCCTCCCCCCTAGTGACCATTATATTAACAAAAAAGTGCAAGCCTTAATTGATACAGGTAGCCTGTCCTCATTTGTAGTGAAGGAATGGGTAACTGCTAGAGAGGATGAAGGATTCCAATGGCAGAAATTACTGAGTAGGCCTCTACAAATGTATTTGGCCAACGGAAGAAAAACACCAACCAAAAATTTTCAGGTATGGTGCGAGATAGTCTGGGGATCCAGAGAATTAGGTCACACTTTCCTAGTAATGAAAGGGCTATTGCAGGAAGTAGTTATAGGGACAAACTTCCTTAGACAGTATGAGGATGTTGTTAACTTCAGGAGAAAGGAAGTAGCTCTAGGTGAGTAGAGCAGGCCTATGTACACTAAACAGGTACCGCTTAGTAGCACTATGTACCTAAATGAGGAAGATGCCAATCAACCTATAAATGAGAAAATAGAGCAAGCTGAATGTAATGGGGTAGGGGAAAAGCAAGAACTGAAAGGAGTACTAACACAATATAAAAAAATCTTTTCCAAAATGCCAGGGGTTATATTGGGATATACCCACCACATCCACCTTAAGCAAGAGACTTATTTCCAGACAAAAATATATCCGATCCCCTTCCAGTACCAGGACAATGTGGATAAACAAATCCAAAAAGTGACAGAGTGGGGTATCCATCATGAAGGCCGCATCTCCATACAATAATCCATTAGTAGTTGTTAGGAAATGAGATGGGTCGGTCAGGATTTGTTTGGATGCCAGAAAGTTGAATCAGTTGACAATACTGGAAAGAGATATCCCACCTAATATAAAAGAGATTTTCCTGAGATTGGCAGGCAAGAGGGTATTTTTGACTCTAGATCCAACCTCAAGTTTTTGGCAGATTATGCTCGATCCCAGAGATAGACAAAAATATACTGCCTTTAGATATAAGGGACAGGCACACATATTTTAATGGGTCTTGTTCAGTCTGATTAACAGTGCAGCTGCTCTAATGAGGTGCTTAGATCAAGCTTTGCCCGACAGTATCAAACAAAATGTCATCTATTAAATGGACAACATATTTATAGTGTCCTATTTCTTCAATGAACATATAAAGTACCTAAGGGAATTCTTCAAAGAGTGTATAAGCAAGAATATTACCATAAATATACACAAGAATAAATTTATTCACTCGGAAATAGCCTTCCTAGGCCATGTCATAAATAGTGAAGGGGTGAAAACACACCCAGGTAAAGTAAGAGTGATTCAGGAATTTCACACCCCAGGCACAAAAAAAAATATCAGATCATTCTTGGGTCTCTGTAACTATTACCACTGGTTTTACCCCAAGTTTGCACAGGATACTGCAGGGTTAATAGAGTTAGTTAAGAAAGATATAAAATGGAAATGGGATGAAGAGAAAGATAAAGAATTTAGGCACATAAAAGAGAAATTCCTGGAAATGGTCATGCTTAACCATCCCTGACTTTGGTAAAAGGTTCTATGTTCTGATCAGACTGTAGTCATATGGGGATGGGGGCAGTGTCATTCCAAATACATGCTAAACAACAGAGAGTCCTGTACTTTGCTAGTAGGAAGCTAAAAGGGCCAGAAATGAACTATACAGTAATGGAACAGGAGACCCTGGCTATAGTATGGGCTGGTGAAAAGTTCAAGCAGTTTCTGCTAGATCCAAGCTCACCATCATAATGTACCACATGATAGGCTTATTCATTGGAGTCTTTCACTACAGAGGTTCAACTTTCAGGTAGAATATTGCCCGGGTCCTCAAAACATAGTGGCAGATATATTAAGTAGGAATCCTGTCACGGTCAAAAGGAATGATCCAAAAATACCTGAGAATTCAAAAGGGATTATAATGAATATTACCCATAAAAGAACGGAAAAAGACCTAAAGAACCTATAGTGCTGGCAGGAAGATTTTTCACTGTATTTGAAATTGATTAAAGAAATAAACAGGTTTGGTCACTCAGAGAACCGGAAAGGTCGATATAGAATAGTGAAAGGGATTTTGCAGGGGCAGATAGGTCAGAATGGTGGACCATGGAGAGTAATGCTGCCGTCAAAGTTCAGGGATCAGGTGATCAACTGTATGCATGTAGCTATTGAGGATCATGGGCCACAAGAGACAGGAAGTGGTCAGGAGAGTAATGCTGCTGCCAAAGTTCAGGGATCAGGTGATCAACTGTATGCATGTAGCTATTGAGGATCATGGGCCACAAGAGACAGGAAGTGGTCAGGAGGCAGTTCTATTGGCCGGAATATATAAAAACATCCTAAAGGAGCTAAGAAACTGCAAGAGTTGTGCCATGAATAAACCACCAACTAAAACCTATAAAGGTCCAATGATATCAATCATACCTACTGAACCTAATCATGTTTTTCCTGTGGACCATTATGGACCACTGCCAACTTATAAAAGGTACAATACAAGTATCTTCTTGTCACGTATGACATATTCTCGAAGTATGTCCAGGCATACCAAGTTAGAACAGTCAGGACTCTGGAAACGATAAAAGTGCTACACAGGGCACAATTCCTAAAGATCAGGAAACCACAGATAATTATTTCAGATAGAGGCACAGCATTACATCATCAGCATGGAGACAATGGGTAGAAGCACAAGGGATCCAACATATACTCATGTCAGTACATAACCCTCAGTCAAATCCCTGTGAATGCATGATGAGAGAACTAGCCAGTTGTACAGGACCGTGGTAGGCTCGAACCACAGAGCCTGGGTAAACCAAACAGAAAATGTAGTGAAACATATCAATCAGATGATAAATGAATCCACAGGACTACTGCCCACCAGACTACACTTTGGGAAGAATTGTCCCAAACTCTTCAAAATTCCCATACCTGAGGAGAAAGAAATTATCGATCCAGAGGTCAGATCAGGAAAGGGCTAGAAAGTGCTTACAACAAGCAGCAGACTGCAGGAATATTCGTTATAAAACTACTCATAAATTTGAAGTTGGTGATATGGTGTGGATGAGGGCCATGCAGCCCAGTAACAGAGCCAAAAGTAAATTTCACAAGTTTTTCCCCTTGTATTTAAACAGTCCATATAAAATAAAGCTACAAAAGGGCCATAACACTTTCCTGCTCAAGTCAGGCAAGAAAATAATAGGCAGTTTAAACAAAATTTAAAACCATAAAGAGGGAGTAATTGGGGCGCCCCATAATGTTAAATTTTAAAAAAAAAAAATTTTTAGTAATTTAGGGGGATTTTTTTTTTTTTGTTCATTTAAATATTTGATGGTAACATTGTATGGTCTTGTATAAGCAGGGAAGTAAGGTAAAAATGTTTCACTCGGAGTATGTTAAGTTTAACAAAGAATAAAATAGAAAAATTTTCTTTAACTGAGAGTTATTCATACCCAAGTAAAAGCATCAAACCATTAAATTTTCATAAAATTCCCATGAGTTTGATGATATGAAATGGTCAGCTTGTACAATCTAACTGTTTCACCTAGTATATTCTATAGTAGTATTCAAATATATATACAAACACCACCAAACTCTCATATATATTAATACTAGGAAAACCTGCCTAAATTTGAACCTAAAAAAGTACAATCACATATGTGTGCATGTATATTTAAGTATATAAAGAAATATTCATTTATATAGTTATGAATCTCTAAAATATGCACACATATATATTGTTAATAATTATTAAATAAAAAATGAATTGTATGTGTAACCTTGGACTACCTATATGATAGAAAATAAATGTTAATAGGATATAAAACATTATATTTTCTCTAATTTTAAATATTTATTCAATTATTTATATTCAAAATTTCATAATTCTGCATATATCGGTAAATTAGAACAGTCAAGTTACATATATAATAAAATGTTTTTCACAAATCTTAGATTTGTTTTTCTAGCCAAGGTGACACCAGAAGAGTTCATCTTTCCCGGTATAAGATCATCTTTCCCGGTATAAGATTAATTAAAATTATATTTAGAATTAAATTTAGAAAACTATAAATTATGGTGTGTCTCTGGGTTTTTTTTTACGTAATTAAAAGTTGACACAGCAGGCTCCTGCTATACCTGGTGTCTTATAAGATAAGAAAACACATCTAAGAAAATAATATAATGAAGGAGAGGGGGGTATATTGCTATATAAGCTATAGCAGCCATCTTTAAGGATCAATTCAATTTTTCTCACAGAGATCAATTCACTCAGATTTAATTTGTAACTGTAATAAGGTTAATAATCAGCATGTCAGGGTAATCAGCTCGAAATCTTGCCTTCTGCCCCGATGAAAAGCCACCTGAGACAGAGAAACATGAACTAACCATCGTCATAACTTAAATAGATCCGGTCCCGCTATGCAGAAAGAAGTTGCCAGTAGAGAGAAAAGAAAGAAGAAGAATGGTAAATACTCCTCAATCCTAAAGCTTTACACTAAACTAAATGTTGAAATGCTAGCTTAAATCTTAATCTAATGGCCATCATAATAATTAATGTAAACTAAACTTCTGTAAATTTTATTTTGTTTTATCTCAATCTTAAAACTTGCCTAAACTGTAAATGATTTTAATAACTTTATTTTAAACCCTAAAATCTTGCCTGATTTAAACTCATTTGAAACTGAATTATAAACTTATTTATTCGTATGATACGTTAAATAATTCATTGACAGATTGATTTATGATTTCTTATTTCAAAATCTAAATTATTTCTACAGAGAATACATTTCATTTATTAATTTGATTTTATGATTTTATGTATTGGTTTGCTTGTAGAGATAATGATTGATTTTGTTACATATTCATCTTATTCTAAGTGATTAAATGCTATTCAATTTTTAACTTGCTCAAATCTAGAGTTTAAATGTTTTATCTAAATTTAGTCACGTATAATATACAATGGTCTGTTTGAAATAATTATTAGAGTTTAAGTTAAGATATATATCTTAAGTTAATGATAATATTTACCATCATTAATTTTGTAAACTTAGAATTATCAAAACTGAGTCAATCATATTTCAATGAATGTCGCAATACCTTAATTTTAAACTAAGCAAATTCCAAATTTCACTTGCATGAAATTTTATCGTATTTAAATATTGCATTTCTTAATTAAATCTATGCCAAATCTTATTATTTTAGTTATGTTATATTGTTTATGCTATAAACATTCAAAACCGAGCTTTATTCATAATTAAATCATTATCAAGAATTAAATAATGATTCTCTCGCATATATGTCATTTCACGTATATATGTAACACGTGTAATTATACACAAACTAAAAAGCTCTGTTTTGAAACGGATAAAATATTTAGATTTAGATATAATTACAAGCATACCATCATTCTTAAATAGATTTGTTTTTAAAGTTAATATTTTAACCAATATTTAGTTAAAATGATAAAAGGCAACATAAATCTATAATTCTGTATTTTAATTTCCCCATATGCTGTAATCCTCCTTAAGCTAGTTAAAAGCCTATATAGATAGCTTTGTAAATTGGATTCATAAAATTTCCTAAATAGTATTATTAAAAGTACTATAACATGAACTGATATAGGATAGTTTCATGAAGGAAAATCTTATTTTAGCATCTTAATTTTTTATGATATGATTATGTAGTCAGTGGCATATGTGTCTTTATGAAGCGGGGTTCTTTTTGTGGGGGGTGTGGGGGCATTTTGGGGGGTTTTTTTGGGGGTGCCCCCTTATTGTAAAGGGGCCAACCTTTATTTTTAAAGGGTGGAAAAAAAAAATGAAATCTATATGAGAAGACTCAGAATTGTATGTTTCCATATGCATTAGTATCTGAAGTCTATCTCCCATTAATCAGTTCATCAAACCATTATAATTATTATTTCAGCTTTGATCTGAACTAGAATCCATTTTTAAATGTATATTAACTATGTAGAGAATAAGTTAATTATTCGTGCTAGATAAAATATGTTCTTTATTAAAATTTATTATCACTTCCACTAACCTAAAGCAAGTCTAAATCCTATTATAGCATAAACTAGGCATAGATAACCATGAGCAAAGTCATCTTGTTATAAAATAATATTAAGCTCATGAAAATATAATGTATTATAATTTCATCACCTGCGAGTGATAAAATCACATATATATAGCGAAATAAATTAATTGTAATCTAAAATAAAATCACCTGTCTGTGATTAAATGCTATATATATATTGTGCCCTTTTGTATATATCTATATATAAAATCACCTGTCTGTGATTAAATGCTATATATATATTGTGCCCTTTTGTATGGGTCTCCATAAATTGTTATATCAATTTATTAAAAAAATTTTAAATTTAAGATATATTACAGCTATATAATGTTGATTTTATTTATAATAATCTTTCAAAAGTTTAATTAAAGTAAATTATGAATATTTGATATGTGAAGTTGTGCTAATATTTGAGAGAGACGTTTCAATAAAAAAAATGATAATATTATATGGTTGGGAAAACTGGCCATGATCAATACTGCATTAATAAGTTTTGTAAATAAATGTTTAAAGCTAAAAGTTTTAAAAAAGACAAGTTAAAATTAAATTCATATATATTTATTGTTGATAAAGATTAATATTTAGTAAGTGAATATAAATATTTTGTTATTAATAGTATATAATAGAAGATTAATATTTGATTTTATAATATCGAATTATTATTTTAAAGTTGTTATAGTATATTATTCGTTTTAAAAAATATTTATTTTATAAAATTGAATTGTTAGTTTATTTTTAGATAATTACAAGCATTTATATCTGTGTTGTAAGTCAGGTGACAGATAAACATATGTACACATATGCTTGTAAGTTTTTTAGTAAAGTTGCAAAACTGTTTTAAAATTCTATTATAAAATTTATAAATATTATATTGGCTATCACGAGATAAAAATAAAAATAATTAGTGTGAAATATTAAATCTGATTTTTAAAATACTGTTTAAAAAATATAATGAATAAAAATAGACTTAGTTTGTTTAGAAAAATAGTCTTATAAAAGTTAAAAGTGAAATAAAGTAAAACATATATTTTAAAAAAATGTTTAATGGATTTAAATAAATGATAAAAATTAATTTAAGAATTAAATAATGTAATAAATAATAAATATTAAATAAGTCATTATTTATTTTTAATTTCGTATTGTTGGTAAGATATGTAAATAGGCTAGCAAGGTGATTGTTTAATTTACCAATCAAGTGGGTAATTTATTCCGGTATAAAAACCGAGGTTCAATTGTTCAGGGGGTGATTGGAATTTCTTTTAAGTGAAGTGTGCTATTAAATATAGCTAAGTAAAAATTATAGACGCTCTCGTAATAGTTTCTTAATTTATAAGAGAGTAGTTTTAAATAATTTTATAAAAGTTTACCGTTTAATATGCAGTGCTAATTTATTTATAGTTCCCTATTGATCGTCTCTATCAAGGCTCAATTTTACTATCAAATAATCATGAAAATATCGTATAATGATAAAATGTGTTGGAAACTTTATATTAAAAATATAGTGAACGCTGGATTAACTAGGAGAATTACTAGTTGGATAAAAATAATATATTGGACATTATATGAATTTAAAAGTTGATTATAATTAATTTTTTATAAACAAATATTTTAAAGAAAAATAAATACTTCTTTATGAAGAAAGTATTTTTAAATTATATATTTTAATATATCTTTTGGTAAAGATATGGAAGTTAATAATAATTGCAGAAATACTTGCCTTATTAAGTCTTTGTTATTTAAAAGACTAGAGGTCGATAGATTTTTTAAAAACTGATAATTCGGAAATTTAATTGATAAATAAATACCTATAAAAAACGTTATAATATTTAAATTCTATATGCTGGTTATATAGAAAATTTTAAAAAATGTTTTGCTGAATATTTAAAGAAATGCGCACAGAAGTATACGAGGATATCCAAGTCAATTTTTATAAAAACTTAAATTAAACATTTAACTATTGATTAATCCTAGGAAGACAATAACTTTTAAATAAATCCGGATCCTATAAACTGTTTTAATTATTATTTTGTTTCTTTATGGTGGAACTTATTTTATCTTATTTTTTTTTTAAAAAAAAAACGTTTTCCATTTATTTCATAAAAACTGTTTAAACACGTGATGTACCGGAAAAGGATGTGATGTTGGTAAAATGTTGTGCCTAGGAAAAAAGAACAATTATGGGTGGAAAGAAGACACCGTTGGATTTTATGTAACATATTTTGTTTTCTTAACTAACATAGATATTTAATTATTTATTGATCCATCAAAGATAAGAGAGGTACATTTTAAAAGTAATTACACATTAATATAACACTTAATTTCATAAAGTTTATTTTTTTTATATAATTTTACAACACGTAATATTTTAAGAATAATTGTTGAGTATAAATGTGATATTATTTTGTAAAACTATAATCCTGGAGGACATCGTTTGGCTGATTATAAATTGGAGTATCATTTATGGTAATAATTATATAATATTAATAATTTAATGTATTTTGCTTTGTTTTCTTTAGATAAACCAAATATTATTTGATTGTTGAGTGAATGTATAAATATTTAAAGAATATACACGCATAATACTATCAATAATAGTTTTATTTTAATATGCATACTTTATTCTATAATATAAATTTATTACAACGTAATAAGAGTTATCCAGAAATAATTATATGATTCTTTCATGAATAAACTTTAATGTTTCTGTTACAATATTAGGAATTTGATTTATTATATTAGTATGAGTCATTTATATTTATTTTCAAGTTAGTAAGAAGTAAAAAAAAAAGATATATTTATATTTTTTTATTTTTTTTTATTAGACAAGTTAAATTAATTTTATATAGAAAATTATATTTTGTTTGAAGGGTTTATCATATATAGATGATGAGATATAAGAGAGTTTAGATAGTCATTTTTTTAAAAAAAATTGGTAAGCTGATACTGAAGTTAAATAAGATTAGAATGATATTTGAAGATAGGGTGTTATTAAGAGGGAATAGGAATAACAAGTAGAGAAGAATAATAGTTTAAATGGAAAAGAATCATAGAATTTTATTTTAATATAATAACTTTATAAATTGGTAATTTATAAATAAAAATTTCGTCTTCACAAAATTGTTGAATAATTTTAAAAATATATTTTTAAGAAAAGAACATATATGTATTGCATATTTTGGTAAGACATATATTATGAAATTACATCAGAATGAAGTAAATAATTATGTAATCAATAAAAGTCACATAATATCACAAAGTTATATTAATCTATACATTAGTTGATATTTTAGTTAATGCTAATAATAAATGTAATACATAATAGTTACATTATAATAGAAATAGCTATAATACTTAAATGGAGTAGCATTTTAATTATTAAAGTTTGTTTATTTTACATGTGCTACATAAGTGATATTTTACATAAAAGCCTTCTATTGTACTAAGTGATTATAAATGATATCTAGTAAAATATAAGTTCATAAACTCAATTAAATGTTACTGATAAAACATTTAAGAAATGTATGGATTATTTATTTTGGATTATAGAAATAACAACAATGTAAGAATCTTGTATTATTATTATTTTTCTTATTTTTATTTTTCTTGATTTCCACTTGTAATGTAAATAATGTATATAAGTTGTTTATTAAAGTTGATGTAAATAAATTTGTTTAAGTTGTTTTAAAAGTGTGTCGAATTCATTATTTTGCACCACAGCATTTGACAACAGATAATTTGACTAAAACAGAATATTTGCACAATATGAATTAAATTATTATTATTTTTTTTTAAAAAAAAATACAGTATTTTCTTAATATAATTTATAAAAATTCATTAACATTAACATATTATGCTATAATGGTCATGAAATAATTATAATACACAATATAAGAGTATAATATTATTTATTGCCACATATTATTAAATTATAAGATTTTATTATATTCTTAATTAAGATACTATATGAAGATAAAAGACATGTAGATGATTTACTTGTTTTCTTAATGATTAGTAGTATAATAAAATAGATAAGGTTAACTTATACACTGGAGATTGTTATTATTAGATATTTATTATTATTATAAGTTAGGTGTAGTTAGGTTTGATATTAAATCCCTTATCATGCCTATCTGCAAGAAGTATTATTACTTTAAGATAATTAAAAGAACCTGAGATTATTTAGTTATATTTCTTTGATAAAAAGATTGAG